>SJXQ01005692.1:74210-88654 GCA_006408695.1 Aepyceros melampus
ACAGGCACAGAAGTGGGTACGGATGGGGAGTGCATAAGGGCCGGACTCCGACGACCCTGGTTGTCAATCTCGGCAGTGAGTTCTCCCTGAGTCTCAACTTCCTCCTCTGTAAAATGGGGATGACAGCCCTACTCGGCGAAACCAACTTGAGTGGCCCCAGCACCCGGCCCAGGAGGCACCCTGCAGGTGCTTTAACCAGCTTAGCGAGGCGGGCAGCTGGGCTTGGTGCCCAGGCGGTCTGGTCTCTTGACTGGGAGGGTCGGGGCATGGAGGGGAAAGCGGAGCCCCAGACCTGTAACTCACAGGGAGCCACTCAGCTGCCGGTGCTCAAAGTAACGCGACCGGTTCCTCCACACTCCCACCTCTCCTTCCCCCGGCATCCTCCGCCAGGGGCCGAGGGTCCTGCAAACGCAAACCTGCGCTAGATAACGCTGATTGTAGCATTTACGAGCCTTTCCCGAGGCTCCTCCCTCAGCCTCCTATCCTCAAGGAGGATAGGTCCCTCCTCTTATCACATGGGGTCAGCGCGGGGTGGGCACGTGCGCGTCCAGAGGAGCAGGGCCCTTGCCTCCCATCAAGCCTTGAGGTCCGGAGGCCTTGAGGTTCAGTAAAGACAGAGGGGCAGGGCTGGATAATAAAATGGGGGGGGGGACCTCTGGCCGTCACGCGCAGATACTGGGCCCCCACGGAGGATGCTACGGTCCTGCCCGGCCTTACGCATGCGCGTGGCGCTGGGTTCCTTCACGTCCGTCAAACAGCAGAGGCGGTGCGTCCGCACCCACGTGTATGTGCCCACGCGTGCGTGCCCAGCGTTTGCCGGCTCCGCCCCGGGTACCCGGGAGAAACTGAGGCACAGAGCAGGGTGGTGACTTGTTGGGAGCTTCAGAGCTGGGGTTCCACCAGTGCTCCCTTTCAGAAGGGACCTGCGGACCAGCCAGGTGAGTCCAGCCCTGGAAGTTGTGTCTGAGAGGAGGGTCTGGGGTGGGCGGCGCTGTTAGCCCTTCTCGGGTGGGTGAACCCCGCAGGTGGCCAGCTGTTCTGAGCGTCTGGTACCTCGCCACGGTGGAGTTGAGTCTCTCCCTCGGGGCTGTGGGGCGGCGACAGGGCCTGGGCTGGGCCGAGGTAGTCTCCCTTCAGAGTGCCGGGTCCCCAGGCTCCGGGCCCCACCCTCCTTCCCTTCGTACAAATACCCACCATAACCCACATCCTCCCGACCCGTGGCTTTTGTCTTTCTGTTGCCTTTAACACAAATAATACACAAGTTTCTCTGATGAAACTTAGAAAATTGAGACTCGAAAGAAAAACTTCAAATTCCCCCCTCCCACCCAGCACAGCACTCTGGTACATGGGGCGCTAGGGGTGAAGTTCTTGCCTGCCAGTGCAGGAAATGTAAAAGACCCGGGTTCGATCCCTGGGTCGGGAAGATCCCTCTGGAGAAGGGCATGGCACTCTAGTATCTTGCCTGGACAATCCCATGGACAGAGGAGCCTGGCGGCCTCCAGTCCATGGGGTTGCAAAGAGCTGGACACGACTGAGGCGACTTGGCATGCATGTAGGCACCCAGCAAAGCATCAACGGTTCACCCTGCCTGACTCTGCGTCTCCCCAACCCTGTAACCCGTGGCGCACACCCTCGGTGGCGGACTCTCAGGGTGCCTGTCGACAGCTGCATGGTGCGTCAAAGCCCTCGATTCCTGTAGGGGCGGGGGATGCCCACCCCTGCCGTGGCATGGAGGGGGAAGTGAGAACGGAGGGGCAGGCATGGGATGGCATCGGTTCAGTTGAGGAAGTGAAAGTTCTCCTGCGACGCCCCCCCACCTCTTACAGGTTTGACGGCAGCCCGCTGGCACCACCCTTGTCCCGGATGGAGGTTCACAGAGTGGTGACCAAAACCATATTGGGGCCCCAGGCTGTGATGCCAGGAGGAAGGGGGTTTCCCTGGTCGCTTGCCCGGGAGCCTCAGCTCAGGGGGGACAATCCCAGCCTCAGACCCCAGACTTTGACTCTGGCCTGACCAGCCAAGCCTCTTCAGTGAAGACAGGGAATCAGGGCCGCGGGGTGGTGGTGGGGATACTTGTTTGGCTTTACTATGTTCAGATAGAGACTGAATCGGATCTAGGGCCCAGCCAGGGGGCCTGGGACACCTGCCCAGATGGTAGTGGTGGCGGCCTCCTGTCCTCTGTGAGCGCTCTCCCTGGTGGCACCAGGCGGGGTTCGAGTGCCCTGCAGCCCTCTCTGTGGCCATGGCTTTGGCAAGCCCCTGGCTATCTTTGGGCTTCTGTGAAACGGGGCGAGGGATTGCTCGCGCTTCTGGGGAGCAGGTGAGATGAGTATCGGTCTCCTCGGGGCGGGCTGGGTGTCAGTTGGGTTGGAAGGTTTGGGCAGGTGGCCTCTCCTGCCCCGCCAACCGACCCCAGGTGCGGAGGGACAATGGGCTGGTGGCTCCTTCCGTGTGGAGCTCACTGGCTTCCTCTGGGGCCCCACAGGGCCGCCTGTTCCGCTGGGGAGAGGGTCTCCCTTCCTATCCCCTTCCTCCAGGCCTCCTTCCTGCTTCCCGAGGCACGGCCGGCCCTTCCGTCCAGGCGCTCATCAATCGCGCCCAAGGTGCTGAGCTTCCGGCCGGCCTTCTCGGGCCATGACTCACTTCCTGTTTCCCGGAGCTAGAAATAGCTTCCTCTGGATGCTGGGCCAGTGCTGGGGGCTCCCTCCCCGGCAGCTACTCAAAGTCTCTGCAGCCCACCGCTCGCCAGGCCTGGGCACCCACCACTAAGTCTGTGTTCAGCTGGACACCAGACCAGTCCAGGGACCCGTTCCTTGCTGGTTTAGGTGTAGGAGCACCTGCTAGGGGTCTAATCCTGGGGCAGCGGCAGTGAATGAACATATGCGGACCTTCCCCCAGGTGTCTACAGACACTCACCAAATAACCCGGCACCTAGGGCGTGTGAGCCCTGTGCAGGGAGGGCGTGGGGCCTCTGCCCACTGTGGAGTCCTCAGGGGTCATGGATGAAGGAAAACAGGTGGGGCTTTACCCCCAAGAGCTTTTGCTGGGTTTCAAGCTGTAGAAAAAAACGTGAAGAGGTTTGCAATTGGACAGTCTCCCTGAGGCTGCTTCATGGAGAAGGGATTCCAGGAAAGGCGGGAGAGGGTGGGGCTTGGACAGATGATGTCATCTCAGACTGATGGGAGGGGAGGACGGGGTGCCCTCTGGACAAATGGGAGGAAAGGACGGGGTGTCTGGGCACCTCCTAGGTTCTGCCCTCAGTGCCACATGTGACGCAGTGGAGGCCTGGGCTGGGTCCACGCGGGGCGATGCATTCAGTCTGTGACTGTGGACAACAGTCAACCCCACTCTGCCTTGCTTCCCATCTGCAGAATGGGTATAATAGAAGGCCCTCCCTCACGGGCCGCTGTTGTGACAAATAAACGTGATCATCCACGTGCAGCTCCTGGGCAGCCTCAGTAAACTGTAGCTGTTTTATTTCCCGCCTTGGGCCCGGCAGGTCTTCTGCCATGTGCCCGGGGCTGTAAAAAAGGTAGTGAGGCTCCAGTGAAGCGGAGAGGCGCAGCCTCACCCTCATTTTGCAGAAGGGGAAACAGAGGCTGGGAGAGAAGGGCTCTGTCCAAGGTCCTGCAGCTGGGGTGTGGTGAAGCAGGATGTAAACCTGCTCCCTCGGTTCCCAAAGCCTCCCCACACCGCCCGGGGACCCCAGAGTGTCCGGCCCCTGCCTGTGGCCCTAAGCTGGGGGAGTGAGTTGATGTCAGCATGATCAACCCAGCCAAGTCACGTCCTCATAGGAAAATCTGTATTTTTAGACTCACAAACCCTCCCCAGGCTGGAGGGATGGGTGTCTGCCTTCCCTGGCAGGTGGGTGAGAGCACGAGGGGGCATCAGCTGGACACCAGGGCCCTGGAGCTGTGAGGAGTGGGTACCGGCCAAGAAAGTGGCAAGAGGACTTTAGTTCATCTTGCCCATCCATTCACTCATTGCTTCATTCCCTCTCGTAAGTCTGCTCCGAGTCTCTGTGGGGGACCCAGGTATGCCCCTGACAGGATCCAGCTCCCTAGACACCCCCCAGTGGTGAGGGAGCCGAGCAACAGACACATCGTCGCTTGGTGTGGGTGCGTGGGGGGCCATGGGGCGCAGAGTGGGAGCACTCACCCAGCCTGGGAGATCAGGGAAGGCTGCCTGGAAGGGGAGAGGCCAGAGCTGACTCTGAGAGGCACGCCTGGAGGCTCAGCCAGGGAGACAGGGTGAGGAGGGAAGTTTCAGGGTTGTGGTGAAATGCAACATGCATACCAGGACGTGGGTTGGGGGCCTCCCGGGCTCTGGGGACTCAGACTCTGACCTGGAGTGGGGGAGGGATGCGGGAAAGTACTGGTGAGGACGCTGGCTCATCCTGAGCCTCCTGGCTGTGGTCAATGGAGACTGCGCTTAAGATGACAGATGGCGTCACCCAAAAGTCCCCAAGGGACCAGTTCCAAGTTCCTCAACTCAGGGGAGTGTGGCCAGGCTGAGTAACGCTCACGGGCTGGCATGCCCGTGGTTAAGGGCTGGACCTTCCAAGGCCTTAGGGCTTCCCTGGTGGCTCAATGGTAACAAATCTGCCTGCAATGCGGAGGACCTGGGTTCAGTCCCCGGGTCAGGAAGATCCCCTGGAGAAGGAAATGGCAATCCACTCCAGTATTCTTGCCTGGAGAATCCCACGCACAGAGGAGCCTGGTGGGCGACAGTCCATGGGCCCGCAAAGAGTCAGACACGACTGAATGACTAATACTAACTTAACTTCAAGGCCAGAGGCTGGACCACTCGAGGTCACAGGCTGAGCACCCAGGATCAGACTGAACCCTCCAAAGCAGAAATTGAGCTCTTGTCGGTTGATGATAAAAATCTGGCAGTTTGAGGAGGAAGTCCTCTAGCAGTCCTGGGGCAGCAAGCCTAGGGCCAGTGGACACTCCGGAGACTGGAGTCCCAGCGGGAAGAGCACAGCGTGGGCACTTGTGTCCATCCCCTCACATCAGCCTGATATCGTGTGGAGCTTAGCTTGCACACCCATCCCCCACGTGTTCCCGGATTCCCACCCATGTACACACGACCCCAACATGCACACAGAACACACACGTCTCCCCACACCCATGCCCATGTTTTCCCTGCTTGGCCCACACCCCCCCCATGGGTACACACTGGGAGCCAACCAGAGACAGGGGCTCCTGCAGGCTGGGGGGACGGCCATCACCAGGGCGCGCCCCATGGGCCCCCAGTTCTCTCCTGGCAGGTGAGCTGATGGGCTGCGGCCCTGCCCGCCCTGGGCAGCTGTCCATGAGAAGGCCTCTTCAGAGCCATCGGCCAGCGTGGTGCCGTCCCACCTCTGCGAGTTTCAGACAGGGCAGTCTGCCCCCAGTGACCAGGGAGGCCCCTCTAACTTAACGCCTCCAGAGTGAACTCTGCATCTCCCACCAGCCTGTTGCTCTCAGCCTCTGGAAGAGGAAGCCCCAGGCTGGTGAAGCCCCTGACCTAGGAACTCCCTGCCTGGACCATGCCTCTCCTCACCCCAGACCACGTCGTCATCCCCCAGTCCTCAGGAGTCCCTCTTCCTAAGAACCCGAAAGCCATCTCTGGCTTCCTGCGCTCGCTGTGCAGTCAGGGGGCTCTCCCCGGCCTTGCCCAGCCCTCCAAAGCCTGGAGAACCCATCCCACCCCACCTCCCTCCAGCGGAGCCCCCAGCTCACCTTCTCTGTGCCTCCAGGGGCCATGCACTGCCCACTCCAGCCGCTGCCCCGGTCCTCGTGCTGGGAAAGCTCTCCCGTGAGTGTCCTGCAGATCTCAGCTCAAGGGTCACTGCCCCAGGGAGACCCTTGCTCACCCCAAGACGGGCTCAGGTTCCCCGCCGCGAGAAATCCTCCTGGAACCACGTGGTGTTGCCCTTTGTCGAAGCTGTGGCTCTTCGCAGTTATGTGATTATTTGCACTATTTGATTAAAGACCGTCTCCCCCATGAGACAGAGACCGTGCCTGGGAGGTCCCCATAATATCCCCAGGGCTTGGCAGAGTAGGTGCTTGGTCAGTGGTGGTGGAGGGAAGGAAGGGAGAACTCTGTTCTGGTGTTTCATTCCACCCAGGGTTTTGCCTGGAGGTGAGGACCCTTAGAACCACATCAGGAATCAGGCTGAGGGGTCACCTTGAGGCCAGTGGGTCTTCCAGGCACAGGGCAGGATGGCCTGGTCTTGTGAAGGGGGGCGGGCAGTGTGGCCACGTGGACAAAGTCGGGGTCGTGGAGGCAGCTTTGGCAGAGTGTGTCTGGCATCGCCCAGGAAGCAGTCTCCAGCGGGCAGCATGACCATCCCATCTGCTCGGTCGATGTCCTGGGGTGGGGACACAGCGGTCCATCCATCCTAATGTTTATAGGCAGTGATCACGTGTCCACCCAGGAAGACCACCCAGTCCGCTGGGGAGGACAGATGGTCTCCAACTGTGAGGTGAGCAATCTGATGAGAGGAGCTTCTGATACTGCTCCAGAAAGTCCTCTGGAAGGAGGGACTCGAGGTAGTCCTCTCAGAAAGACAGCCATGTAGACTAGACCTTGAGGGAGGCCTGGAAGCTCAAGAAGAAAGACTTTCCGAAGGAAGCGGCATCTGGGCTGGTGTGGAGAGACGCGTGCAAGGTGACCGAGAAAAGAAGACGACGTCTTCTCCGGACGCTGGGTTCTCTTTAGAGACTTGTGCAGGCCACAGGGCCAGTGAGACTGGGCCCTGCCCATCCGTGCCAGCCTTGGCCACACGCGCGTGCCAATGAGAGCATCACTGCCCTGTCCTAGAGCCAGGAGGACTTTCCAGTTCTTGTGTGTGCCCCGCTGGAGTGGAAGGGGTCTCAGAATCAGTTCAGTTGCAGGCCAGGCCCAGGGCATACCTGCTAAGCAGACTCCAGGGAGCCACTGAGGAAAGACCCAGCTCTGTCCTGAGCAGAGACCAAATGCCACGGGCCAACTCTGTTGGGAAGCAGATGCATCATCCCATTTTACAGAAGAGAAAACTGAGGCTCAGAGGAGCATGCAGTCTGGAGAGGACGAAAGGGTCTTGAGATGAGGCCCTGGCTGCAGGGAGGAGGCGGCAGCAGGGGGATGAGGTGCCTCTGTGGGCACCTGACACCCAAACCAGCTCTAGCTCCATCCAGGTGGGGCGAGGTGGGGCGGGGCAGCCAGAAGCTGGAGCTGGAGGGACAGGGTTTGGGGTGGGGGAAGCAACGTCTCCTTGCCATCCATGACTTGAGTGATCAATATGATTGATTCTTTACCATGGGCCAAATGGCTGGCAGCTGCACATGCTCTAGGGGATATCTCATTTTGATCCGCATGGCCTAGAGAGGCTGGGACTTTTAGACCCATTTCACTGAATATTCACTGGAAGGACTGATGCTGAAGCTGAAACTCCAATACTTTGGCCACCTGATGTGAAGAGCTGACTCATTTGAAAAGTCCCTGATGTTGGGAAAGGTTGAAAGTGGGAGGAGAAGGGGACGACAGAGGGTGAGATGGTTGGATAGCATCACCGACTCTATGGATGTGAGTTTGAATAAACTCCGGGAGTTGGTGATGGACAGGGAGGCCTGGCATGCTGCAGTTCACGAGGTTGCAAAGAGTTGGACACGACTGAGCAACTGAACTAAACACTGGTGTGGAGACTGAGACCTGGAGAGCCAAAGGGTCACACACATGGGAAGCAGACGGATCTGAACCCAGAACCCAGGGCCACAGGATGACAGCGGCACAGCCTTGACTGGACTTCCCTCGTGGAGAAGAGGGAACAGCCAGACCTAGGAGTTCCTGCTCCAACCTGAGTAGCGGGTGGCCCTGAGCAAGTCACTTCCCTTTTCTCCTCCCCCGTAAATGGGCCTGACAGTCCGTGCGGTGTGCAGGATAAGTTCATGTTCAATCCTGAGTCATCCAGTAAGGGCTCTGTAAACCCTGGGGCTCGGGTGCCCCTTCCCCTGGGAAGCCTGCCTTGGTTGCTCCCAGGGGCCTAGTTGCCTGAACGCTCCTCTGTGTACCCTCAAGGCATCATCACGGCTGAGTCCTGGGGCATACAGTAGGTGCTCACTCAAAATCCGCTGGAATGAGGATGGCCAGACAGGCTTGGGTTCAAACCCAGGACCACTGCCTTGCCTCCCTGAGCCTCAGTTTACTCTCCATCAAATGGGATCGCTAGCACCTCCCTTTGATGGCTTCCGTGCGGATTGACTGGGACGTGTCTGGCGCACAGTAGGTGCTCAGCCCCCATGACTGTTCGGTGAACAGCAGCGTCCTGCTCAGCTCTGGGCTTCCCCTGTCTCCTCGGGGCTCCGTCTGTGGGGCACTTCCCCTCTGTTTAGGGATCGCCTGCCCCGGGCAGCTGGCCCCCTGGAGCGGGCAACAGCCTGAGAATGTGGGTGGGGTCCCCAGGGGCGGCCCTGCCCCCACCCCCCGCCGCTGCTGGACAGAGGCCTCAGTGTGGAGCTGCCGGGGTCCTTTCCCGGGCCCAGACCCATGACTGGACGTCTGAGAATGCCGCCCATTATCCAACTCACAGAGCACAAAGGCCCACGCGGGGGCTTGGCAGGCCCGGCGCCCAGGGTGGGTGCACGGGGGCTCCGGGTCCCCACCCCAGAGGGCAGGGCTGTGCCCAGAGCCGGGAGAGGGCGTCTCTCACACGTAGAAAGGACAGCCATTTCCTCTAGCCTCTCGGGGAGACAAAGACAGATAGAAGCAGGCAGGGGGCTCATCACAGGCGAGGGTGGGCACCCCTTGGGAGCCCTGACACCCGACCTAGAAGTCTACCCACCTCCCCACCCTGCCACCCCCCAGGGCATCCGTCCTAGGGGACGGAATGCTCCAGAACCCTGAAGAAGGTCCACCCCCCGGTCTTCCCCAGAGCTGGCCGTGGGCGGACACCCACCAAACCTCCCCAGCAGCACCAGGGGTCTGTAGCTGAAACCCAGGACGGTCAGGGGCCCTGTGGCCCCACCCACGCTGCCACGTGAGGGTCACCCGGCCCCACCCTGTCCACTCCTGTAGGACGCAGAGACCCAGCGTGGAGGGGCAGGGCTGCCTAGAGAGGGGGCAGGGGCCACTTCAGGCCGACTCTCTACTGTGTGACCTCAGGCAGGCCCCTAGGCGTCTCTGAACCTGGCATCGAGGTTGATGAGAAGAGGGGAGGGAGACCGGGCGGAAGCTGATGAACAGAGGCGATCTTTTGCATCCAGGTGGGTAACGGCAGTGGCATCGGCAGCGCGTCTCACTGGCAGCTGACATGAGGGTGACGTCGTCGTCTGGGTCTGGGGGCCTCTCCCGAGTGGGGTACAGATGATCCCATTTGAGGGGCTAGGGGAGAGGACCCCTGTGATCCAGAGCTGCAACGTCACTGGACGCCCTGCTTCTTGACCTGCCAGGCCTTTGACGCATGGGTTTTTCCATTCTCACCGCAGCCTTGTGAGCCGGCTTACCCTCCCCTTTGCCAGATGAGAAAACCGAGGCTCAAAGAGAGGCAGTTGCCACCAAGCTCACCGAGGCGGCTGGGGTAGACACAGCTGGGCCTGGAACTCAGGGCTCCTCAATGCCAGGGCAGGGCATAGAGGGTCACAGTGGCCTAGAGCGGGGTTCAGAGGCCACTGAGCCATGCCGCCGTGGGCAAAGGGTGGCACCTCCCTGACCCTCAGTGTTCCCATCTGTAAAATGGGGCTGAAAAACCTCCCCCCCCCCCAAATCAGGCTTGTTCCCAGGGGGAGTGAGATGGGCAGAGCCTGGAGGAGGAGCTGCAGGGGGGCCCCTGGCACTGTGAGGGGGCCCGGGCTGGGGTGCCGAGCTGTCCTGGAGGACTCTGTCCCTGTCACCACGGCGGTGCGTGGAGCAGGGGGCATGTGGGGATCACTTCCTGCAGGGGAAGCGCTGGCGGAGGAGGCCAGCCCGCGGGACCGGAGGGCAGGGCCCCCTCCTCCCTGTCAGCCCTGGCCCCACTGTTATTTTTTCCAATTGAAGAAGGAAAACATTTCCTCCTCCTCCTTCTTGTACTCTGCCCTGGGCGGCCAGAGAGCAGAGGACAGACATGTCAGGATGGGGAACCCCCCGCTCCCCGGCCCAGCCCAGGCAGCAGGGAAAGGCCCAGGCCCCCCCTTCTCTGAGCCGGCCTGGCCGCTGGACCCCTGGGTGTCCAGGCAAGGACCTGCACCCTCTGGGCACTGTGTCCTCATCTCCAACACGCTGGTTTCTGTCAGTGTTTCCCAAATGTTAGACTCTTCATACCACCTGGATTATGACCCTATTTGTCTTTAAATCAACCCGCATTTTAAAGACTTCCATAAATGCATTTATCAAGCATGCTTGACATCAGTATTACTTGAAAAGCCAGCTTCACTTGCCCAAGCCATAAAATAAGTGCCAATATTATAAAGAAAACAAGGAGCTATAAGCAAAATTCTAGAATGCTGAGCTTGAGCCCTCGTCTCTATTAAAAATGGACAGTGACAAATGGTAAAGAGGTATTTAAGATACATGGGCCCCAAGCAGAAACCTCCTCTCGAGCAGACACGAGAAGGGCTGATCACAGCGTGACCCAGGCTAGCTGGCAGCCACTCCAGCATGGGTTAATCCGGGTTAGTTAACTCAGCGTGGGTTGATGGTGGGTACCACCTAACCCCCCTGCCTGGGGACCACCCATCCCCCCCGTGTCCCCGCTAAAATCCCTTCTCAGAGGATACCCCCTACCCCTCCACCTCTTAGCATGACCAGGGGAGATACGGGCTCTTCCCTTCCTTCCTTCCTTCCTTCCTTCAACCTGCAGTTATCAGCACCTCTCGGGGGTCCAGTGGATCCATTGTGGTCTGAGGGTAATGAATGGGCAGAGGGGGGAAAGCATGTGATCTGGAGAGAGCTGGGTTCAAATCCTCACCTCGCTCATGCCCCCTCCATCTCTCCATCTGTGAAATGGGTTTGGTGAGCCCTGCGTTTTCCGCTGGCTGCGAGGATGGCATGAGGCTGTGCAGGGCAGTGCTGGGTACAGTAGTTTGCTCTTGGTGGAGAGTGGGTCTGTGAGCTGCCACGCGGCCCTGATATAAGGGAAGAAGCAGACAGTTACCCAGGGCCTGCTGTGTGCCCAGCACTGAGCTGGCTCCACATCCACAGCCTCCCAGGGGCTGGAGGCCTATTACGACTCTCCTCATTTTACATACAAGGAAACGGGCTCAGAGAGGGCAAGGGCCTTGCCGTAGGCCACACAGCATTCTTCCACCTCCAGCTTCCGTGAAGACGCACTTCCACCTCCAGCTTCCGTGGAGACGCTTAGACCCTGCTCATGGCTTCTGCGGCTTACCTAGCCGGTGTAGCCCCAGCTCCGTGGCATCTCCAGAGACCCAGTCCTTGGCTTGGCAGGTAGTTTGGTGTCCAGAGCGCCCGGAACCACCCACCATGCGCCAGACTGAAGTTGCGACCGCAGAGAGCATTTTCCTCAAGGCTCGGTGGGGGGAGCTGCAGGATGTGGCAAGATGAGCTGGGAGACAGGAAGGAAGCTAGGAGGGGCGAGGGGGGTGGAGAGAGAGAGGGGTTGGGAGATCGGGGGAGGGAGATTAAGAGAGGCAGAGACACAGAGAGAGATGCCCACACAAAGAGACAGAGTGGAAGGGTTGTGGGGGGAGAGACAAAGAACGGGAGAGACTGGGAGGAGTGAGAAGGCAGACAGAACCAGAGGCAGGTTGGGGAAGGCTGAGGAGGATGAGATGGGGCGGGATTTGGGCAGGAGGAGGGGTGCCCCCGGGGAGGGGGGTGAGGTGCGCTGAGGCAGCCCCCTGCACCCGTCCCGGGCTGCCCCACAGGTGGCACAGCTAAGTGCTCCCCACCAAGGCTGGAGGTGGGGACATGGGTCTTATCAGGCTGTCTCCAGAGTGGCCTTGAGCCCCCAGGGGTGGGGGATGGGGCCCCCAAGCAGAACCTCTGGCTTCCTGCATGGAGTGCTCCCGGCTGGCTGGCAGGGCAGCAGTCAGACCCATCGGAGGGCTTGGAAAGAGGCAGGCTGATGCGCACATCCTGATGGCAGGAAGCCGGGGCGTTTGGGGAAGTGGGGGCCTGCTGTCAGCCTGGCCTTTCCTGTCTGCCCCGTGGGGCCCCGAGAAACACCCCCCATCCTTCCTTCCTGGCCAGGTGGGAACAGGTGAGGGAGGCTACGCTCCCCATCTCAGACCATACCCGGGGCACCATGTGGGAGCTCCCCCCACCCAGTTCTGAGAGGCTGGAGCTGGCTGGAGCTGCGCGGGGAGAGTTGGGTGGGGTTCGGAGCCGGCAGACGGGGGCTTTCAAACATCATAGCTCTGCTCCTTAGGAGCTGTGCGTCTGGAGCCAGTGCCCCCACCCCTGGGGCCTCAGGCTCTGAATCTGTAAGATGGGACAGTAATCCGAGCAGCCTCAGAGGCAGCTGCGAGGGCCGAGTGAGTCAGAATGTGCTTGGTATGGCGTATGGCAGGGGGCGAGCTTTGCTTGGGCGCCCGCAGTGGTCAGATGCCACGCGTGTGTGCGTGCGCCTTGTGCAGGCCCCATGACCTGTCATCATCGCTGCCCACTGCTGCCCCCAGTGCCCACCTGCTCCTCCCACGTGAAAGGAGAAGCCAGCCCGGGACTAGCTTACCTGTGGCTGTGCCCACAAGCAAGCATGCTAAGTCGCTTCAGTCGTGTCCGACTCCCTGTGACCCCATGGACCGTAGCCCACCAGGCTCCTCTGTGCATGGGATTCTCCAGGCCAGAATACTGGCGTGGGTTGCCATGGCCTCCTCCAGGGGATCTTCCCAGCCCAGGGATCAAGCCCGCCTCTCTTGCACTGGCAGGCGGATTCTTTACCGCTGCACCACCAGGGAAGCCCCACACGTGGCTGATCTTCCCCTAAATTTGGGGGGATTTTAGATCCTCCGAGAGTTCTGAGTAAAGTGGGTGGAAGGGCAGCTTCCACCCTGTGGGCCTCCTGGGGCCATCACACCGCCCCCCCAACCAGGACCAAGGCCCCACCCTGGGTGCCCTGGGCTCTGCACAGTCCTGAAATAGTTCCTCTCTGCTTTCCCCTGATCTTGTGCTGACCCTTGAGTCCAGGCTCCTGCCACTGGTCAAGGCCCCTTCCAGGCTGAAGATCATGGAATCTGAGGGGGTGGTGCCCCTGCCCAGCTGACCTGGGGGTGCCCAGGCTCTGGGGTCTGAGGCCTGTACAGTATATCCTGTGAAGAAGACTGGAGTGTGAGGTGGGGAGAGACCATGAGGACGGGGATGAGGAGGGTGGAGAGAGGTGGCGAGAAGGGGCAGAGGGCTCCAGGGAGACAGAGGGCCCGAGGGGGCGGGCGCAGAGGGAGCCACCAGGACAGAACAGGGGTGGGTGGGTGAAGCAGAGACCAAGAAAAGGAGAGACGGCACGCACGGAGTTGGGGTGGGGAGCGGGCCACGCAGAGACAGGGAGACGCCGAGAGACATTCAGCGAGAAAGAGAGAAAGAGAGAAAGAGATGGGAGAAAAGAGGAAGGAAAAATAGAGCACGAGAGACAGGCCAAGGCAGCCAAGAGGGAGAAGGAACTCAAGCAACCAGCGACGGAGGCGGGGGCAGCTCCGAGTGCCGCGCGAGAGAGTCGTGCAGGGCGCGGGGCAGCCGACCCACCGACAGCCGAGCGGGACCCGGTGGGGCGCGGCCCCGGGCCGCCAGGGGCGGGGGGAAGAGATGTGTATAAGTTAGCGCCCGGGCCGCCGCGGCCAGCCCCCTGCCGCCGCGCCCGCCATTCCGGGCCCCGCAGTGCCCGCCGCCGCTGCTTTGGCTGCTGCTGCTCCTGGGGGCGGCGCGGATCGGCGCCCTGGAGATCCAGCGCCGGTTCCCCTCGCCCACGCCCACCAACAACTTCGCCCTGGACGGCGCGGCGGGGACCGTGTACTTGGCGGCCGTCAACCGCCTCTACCAGCTGTCGGGCGCCAACCTGAGCCTGGAAGCCGAGGCGGCCGTGGGCCCGGTGGCCGACAGCCCGCTGTGTCACGCCCCGCAGCTCCCGCAGGCCTCGTGCGAGCACCCGCGGCGCCTCACCGACAACTACAACAAGATCCTGCAGCTGGACCCGGGCCAGGGCCTGGTGGTCGTGTGCGGCTCCATCTACCAGGGCTTCTGCCAGCTGCGGCGGCGGGGCAACATCTCGGCGGTGGCCGTGCCCTTCCCGCCCGCCGCGCCGCCCGCCGCGCCCGTCACGGTGTTCCCCAGCATGCTGAACGTGGCGGCCAACCACCCCAACGCGTCCACCGTGGGGCTGCTCCTGCCGCCGGCGGCCGGCGCCGGGGGCAGCCGCCTGCTCGTGGGCGCCACGTACACGGGCTACGGCAGCGCCTTCTTCCCGCGCAACCGCAGCCTGGAGGACCACCGCTTCGAGAACACGCCCGAGATCGCCATCCGCTCCCTGGACGCGCGCGGCGACCTGG
>SJXQ01005692.1:93833-108961 GCA_006408695.1 Aepyceros melampus
GGGGGGGGGGGGGGGGGGGGGGGGGGGGGGGGGGTGTTCTGGCCGGGTTCGCATGCCTGGTCTGAGCGCATGGAGGGAAGCAGGGGGCTCTGGACGGGTTCGCATGCCCTAGAGGTGGGGACAGACAGGATGGAGGAGGGAGCGGCCCTGTCCAGCCCAGCGCTGGGGTGGAAAGCAGGGTAGGGGCTGAGACGGGTGCCTCCTGGGGAGAGAGTGAGTTCGGTTGGGGGCAGGGGTGAGTACCAGGGGCCTAGAGTCCGTCTCCCTCCCAACCCCCTCGGGCCTGGCGGCCGCAGCAGCAGAGAACCTCTGTTGGGCTGACCATGGGGGCCAGGACCCTGGTCTCCCATCTCCTCTCTGGGGATGTCTGACCCCCAAGCTGGGTGGCTCCTCCAGGCCTGTGGATACCCAACCCTCATGCTCTTTCCTTGGGGCCTGGAACTCCAGAGCCCCAGTCGGGGTGGCCTCGGACATTCCAGCTCCTCTCCTGGCAGGCTCTGCCCCTTGCCCACCACCTTGAACACAACGAATAGGTGGGGAACCTTGGCCCCCAGGCTTCAGAGGCCCTCAGTTTTGTCGCTGATTGCTTTGGGCGTATTTGGGTCTTTGGACTATTTTGAGAAAGTGAGGGAGGGAATGAACCTACATCGCATGTAGATCGGAATGCGGTTTGAAAGTGGGACGGGATGTCGCCTTGTGCTGTCGGTGGAGAAACTGAGGCACAGAGCCGCCCAGCACGGCGAGGGCAGGCTGAGTCCAGCTCCCTTCCCTGGGTCTTTCCCTTCAACCTTTGAATGACCGAAAGTTCGTGTTTTTAAATCAAAAAGAAAACCAACAGGGAAATGTCAATGTTGCATTTTCAAGGTGTCTTTTTATAGTAAAGGTGGAAAAAAAACGCTCAGGCGGTTTTAAACTGGCATGCAGTGGGTGGGTGCCCGTCGTCAAGAAGGCGTTTTCTGAACTGATTTAGGGGCTGAAATACAGGGTGGAGGTGGAGGGAGATAAGCTTGCAAGATGGCTTTCATTTGGAGTTGGGCTGGAGGCTGGGAGTGAGCTCCCCATAGTTAAGGGTATGAGCAGAGACACCGGGTGGGACTTAGGATGGGGGTTCCAGTGGGGTTGGCAGAATGACCTTCTAGCCTAGAGAGACAGACAGGTTCCTGGGCCAGGAGATGGTTACCATACCTCTCTGCCCAGGGCATGTCATCAGTCTTGGCCGCCAGGTACACAAGGGTAAAGCTGATGGTGAGTCGTCTTCCTCCTGCCTGTAAGCTGTGTGACCCAGGGTAGGTCCTTTACCTTCTCTGGGCTCCATGCGTTCTCCTGGTCAAATGGAACGGTGTCTCCTCCTGAACTGAAATCTCACATGAAGCACTCAGGCCATGGCAGGTGGAGGTACTAGTACCAGGAGAAGAGAAGTGTCTCTAGGAAAAGTGTGTTCAGTGTGTGGAACAGCCACTGGGGCAGGGAGTGCTCAGAGGTGGGAGGAGATGGGCCAAACCAGGCCCTGCAGGTGAGCGGGGTGCAGGGTGGTGGGGAGAGAGGGGAGTTTCGGGTGCCCCCCAGCCCAAGCTCCCTGGTGGGAGGCACACCCTGAAATAAACCAGGCCTGGCATCACCACTGCTATTTCTGGTGCAGGTGCTGCGTGTCTGGTGGGCCTGAGGGGTGTGTGGACAGCTCTCTGGGGCTGAATAGGAGGCATGGCTGCGTTTCCGGTTCTGAGAAGAAAGCTCTGTGGGCCCTTCAGAGGCACCAGTGTGTTTGCTCTCACAGTCCCCGCCCCTAGCCTGTGAGGCAGGAAGTGCTGTTATCCCCACTTTACAGATGGGAAAACTGAGGCCCAGGATCTCACACAGCTGGTTAACAGAGTAGGGTCTGCAGACTGGCTGGCTGGCTGGCTCTGGAGTCTGCGGTAGATGTCCTCCCGTGTTAGCTGTGGGCTCTCAGCTGGGGGGTCTGCAGTTACCCTCACACCCCAGGGGAATTTGGGAGGGCCTCTGTATTGACATGAGATGCCCTCTGTGGCAGCACCTCCCAGCTGGCCCAGATGGAAGCCGGGGGCTGCCACCACAGGGACTCAGTTCCTGAGCAGCGGGAGGCTGGCGAGGGTGTCTGCAGAGGCTTGGCCACAAGTTGGGGGGCTGGGGGTTGCTGATCGGGTCTCCTGCGGAAGTCAGGGCGGCAGGGAAGGTGCCTGGTAACACTCACCTCTGAGAAGGGGATTGTTAGCCCTGGCCCTTTGGGTGCGTGAGTGAGAGGTGTGGTTGGTTTGAGTGACTTGACAGCTGCTTTCCTCCCTGATCGCAGCCTGGATGGTGCTGTGTCCTGGGGCAGGGCAGTGCTTTAGGGTCCGGAGTTCGCTAGGAAGGTGGAAGGTATGTCACTGCCCCCGCCACGCCCAGAGCTGTGGACGGTCGGTGCTGGACCCCGGTGCCGACTCCCTGTGTGCAAATCCTGCCTCTGCACCTCCTCCCTGTGGCCTCCAGCTAGTCACTCTCCTCCTCCCGGCCAGTATTTCCCCATCTGTAAAGTGGGCTCGGCCGTCAACGAGAACAGGGCTGCCTGGAGTCCAGCGGAGGCCGTGCGTGCGTCGGCTTGGGCCCTGCAGAATCTCCCTCTACGGGAGTCTGATTTGCCCACGGCCGCGGCTGGTGGATTTCATGGAGATGAAGGAAGCAGGCTGGGTTCTGGGTTCTGGTTGCCGGAGGGTAGCAAGCAGACGCAGTGTGTACAGAAGAGGAGCCTGAGGGATCCCGTCCCCTTTCTGGGCCTCGGTTTCCCGGTCTGAACTGGACTGTGGGACAGCTGGGAAGCCCTCACTGTGCCGCGAGGACTTCCGTCAGCAGCAGCAGCGTTATTATCATCTTATTATTGTTGCTTCCTGGGAACTTACTTTCTGTTGGGCACTTTGCCAGATTGCGTGCAGAGTGCACCTTTTAACCCTGCCAGAAACAGAATGGGGTTAGGATTACCCCCAGGCTACAGAAAGGGAAACAGAGGCCCAGAGAGGGAAAGTGACTTGCCTGAGGTCACACAGCGGTGGAGCAGGTGTTGCGCTCCGGAGTCGCGCTTATCACCTTCCCTTCTTTGCTCTGAAAATACTGACCTGATGGGTGTGAGCCGCAGAGGCCCTCAAGGTCAGGGTGGGTGGGTCCCTCTTGAAGGTGAAGGACCTGAGACCCAGGGACGTCCTTCCCCTGCTGGGGCTGTGGCGAGAACTCCCGTGCCCAGCATGGTCCCAGCCTGGGACCAGGTCCCCTGGGTGTGGGGCTCCTGACCTCCACCTTCGCCCACCAGAGTCCAGACCTCCCAGGCAACATGCCCTGCCTGTCTGTGCTCCTGGTGGAGGGTGCCCTGGAGTGTGGCAGGAAGGGGGGCTCAGCTCTGTTACCCAGTAGCCCCTCAAAAGAGATGAATCAGCCCCTGCCACTGTCCTCCAGGAGCCCCCAGATGGTCTGGCAGGAGATCAAGACAGGAGGTAGAACACCCAAGCCAGAGCTGCACGCTGACCAGCCTCCTCTCAGGGAGTCAAGGAGGGCTTCCTGGAGGAGGGGGTATTGCAGCAGAGCCTTTGACGAATAGGGTTGGGGGATGCCTTCCAGGCAGAGGGCATGGCTGGGGCAGAGGTCCAGAGATGCAGCAGAACACGGCTTGAGTAGCTGGCAGAGATGGAGCTGAGAAGTCTGTGAGGCCTGGGGTGCAGGCCAAGGGTCTGGACGCTGTCCTGTGGGCGGCGGGGAGCCAGCAAGTCCTTGGGGAAAGAGTGAGACACGGGCGGTCTGGCTTTGGAGCAGACCCAGCACTGCTGACCCTGCATCAGTCCTGCCTGGAGCTGGCGGGAGCCCCCTCTGGGGCTGGACCAGGTGACTCCCAAGGGCCCCCTGGCTCTGCCAGTGGCGTGGGGGTCGCCATGGAAACCAGCTGGTCCCTGCGCGTGGGCACAGGCCCAGGAAGTCTCCTAGCGCCGGCTGCGTGGACGTGGATCCCGGCTGTCCCCAGAGCTCAGCTGCTTCCCTTCTCTCCAAAGCCCGTGTTGGGCCAGGGCTGAGCCCAGCAGGCCACCTGGAAGGACCCCGAGCCGCCCACTTCTCCGGCAGCCCTGGGTCCCCGGTGCGATGCCAGTGCCCCTGCGATCGGCCGGGCCAGCAAGGCTTGCCCCACCCCGGCCACCATCCGTCACCCTGAAGTTCAATAAATCATGTGCTGGGGGAGGGAGGAAGCTCGCAGCTCCATTACGAGGCCCCACGAGGCCCCGGTGGGGCGTTAATCACGGAGCGCTTTCTGCTCTGATCGGTAAATAATGGGGGAGCGGGCCGTGGGCAGAGGCCTTGAAGCGGAGGCCGGGCCAGTAACGGAACTCAGCCACCATCGGCGCTTGCCTCCGCCCCCAGCCCCTCTCAGAGCCCTCCGCCGTCTGTGATGGAGGCGGTGGAGCCTCTGGAGGTGGTCATCTCCTTGGTGGGCCCCAGTTTCCCCAGCTCACAACCCAGGGCCTTTCCAGCTTCAAGCAGCCAAATCCCCAGCAGCTGTTGGTGGTCCCCAGCAGAGCGGGGGGGCGGGACTGGGGGTTCGGGAGCCAGCCTGCCTAGGCGTGAGGCTCGTGGCCGGCTCTTCAGGCTCTGTGACCCAGGGCACGTCACGTGGCCTCTCTGTGCCTCAGCTTCCTTTTCTGTAAAGCAGTGGCACGTGAGGATCTGGTGAGGGTCCGTGAGGGTCTCCGGATAGAGGTCTCTGCACACAGGACACCGTCGCTGCCTTTTCTTGTGTTACTCATGCTACTGCGTCGCTGTAGTTGTAAAGCTGTCCCTTCTCCGTTGAGGGTCGGTCCCTGGACTGGGATGCTGGCAGCTAGAGAGAAGGGACATGTCTCCGTGTCTCCAGCACACGGGACTCGGCCCAGAGATGTTTGCTCAGGGGCCCCCCGCCCAACTGCCCTGGGCTGCGGTCACAAGCCGTTGTAAGATGACTCTGGGACCCAGGCCAGCACCCCGGAGGATGGGGAGGAGGGTGTGAGTTCCAGCCTCCAGGCCCCCTCAGCCCCTGGAGGAGGAGGGCTCAGCGTCCCCAGGAGAGACAGCTGCTCCCAGCTCCTCCTGGCCCTCGTCCCTTCAGGGGAAGGAGTGGGGACCCAAACCCGTCCCCCCAGGGCGAGGAGCTGCCCCGCCCCCACTGGCAAACCATCCACCCCCCCGCCTCCCCGCAAGCCCCCACCCCCGCCACCTTGGCCTGAATCCTGGCTGCCCATCCCGTCCTGGGCTCCTCTGGGACTCGGGGGGGAGGGCTGGAAACGCGGCCAGGCTGGGCCGGAATGAGAAACAGCTTCGAGAAGGAGGAGCTGGGTGTCCAGGGGGCCGCGTCCAGCTAACAAAACAAGGGCTGCTTGAGTCAGCGGCCGCAGCAGCAGTTCCCAGGCAGGCCCCGGGCGAGAGCGGCACGGATGCTCCAGCCTCCAATGCTCGACTTCGGGGAGCGGGGGAGCAGCTGCTCCTGGGGGGCCCTCCTGTCCTGGCGCATCCTGGTCTCTGCCCAGTGGCCTGCAGAACTAATTGGGAACATTGTAGCCCCCCAGGATTGGGGGCTGCTGTGAGCTGAGCCTCTGTGGCGGGTGCAGGGCCTGTCCTCATTTCACAGATGAGGACTCAGAAACTCAGTGAGGGTGGGGCAGCCCACAGGGAGTTGAGAGACTTGGTACTTCAGGAGCCTCAGTTTCTCTGCCTGTTAAATGGGAACACGCCAGGAGAGTGTGCTCGGCGCCTGCACATGGCGGGTCGGCAGTGTGGCCCAGCCTCTGACCCCAGACTGGGGCCGTCCCTTCAGACTGGCAGGTCAGGGGTGCCCGTTGGGGGTGGGTAGACATGTGGTGCTCAGGGCAGCCCGCTGGCTGATCCGCACAGCACTTGGCGCTGGGCGACCCACCTGCTCCAGAGGTCAGGGGGTCGGGAGACCGAGGCGGGCCTCTCGGAAGCTTGGAAGGGCGCATGCAAGCTGCTGTGCCCGTTGGTACTGATCGGTTTTCCTGCCTGATTCAGGCCAGGTCGGGATAACCACACCGTGTGTCCTAAGGGAGCCTTTGCCCACTCTGGCCTCAGTTTCCCCAGCTTCCCCCCAGGCTCAGAGCCAGGCTGACTGGCTGACTGGCCCTCTGGCCTGGTTGGCTGTTCTCTCCCGCCCTGCCCCGCACGGCCCCTGCCCCAGGAAGTGAGCATCTTGACTCCCAGCGAAAGGTGCTGATATTTCCTCCTTGGTGGCAGGCAGCCTCCTCCTTGGTGTGGGGGCTGTTGCCAGAGCCCCCCCCAGAGCTGGGTTGGTCCTGCCCCCTCCCAGGGCCTGCGCACAGTAGCCCAGGTTTTCTGTGCCTCAATTTACCCTCTTTGGAGGATCACTCAATGGGGTTGTGCCCGGGAGGCCTCTCAGGCTGACATGGCTGGGAGGAGTTTGGGTTTGAGGGTCACAGGGGTGGCTTCAAACCTGGAGCCAACCGGCACCCTCGGAGGCCTCAGGGACCCTTCCCCTTTAACGGCAGAGCTTCACAGGAAGCTTGGGAGAGATGTTGCTCAGCTGAGCTCTGCAGGAAGCAGCGTTCAGTGCGTGCCCTGTTTCTAGGCCTGCCTTTTGAGGGTGTGGGGTGTGTGTGTGGGGGGGTGTGTGTCTGTGTGGTGTGTGTGTGTGGGGGGTGTGTGTGTGGTGTGTGTCTGTGTGGGGGGCGTGTGTGTGTTTCTGTGTATGTGTGTGTCTCTGTGTGTGGTGTGTGCGTGTGGTGTGTGTCTGTGTCTGGGGGGGTGTGTGTATCTGTGTGTGTGTGTCCGTGTGGTGTGCGTGTGTGAGTCGCTCACTAACTCTGCACCCCTGCAGACTGCAGCCCTCCAAGGCCCTCTGTCCGTGGACTTCTCCAAGCGAGACTACTGGACCTCCCCTGCTACCCTGCTGGGCCCTGCCGGCTCCTGCTTCTCCAGTCTTGTCCTTGGGGCACCCTCCCAGGCCCTCGTCTCCTGTCCACACTGAGGGAGGAGGAGCCGCCGGGACAGGGACTGAGGGGAGCCACAGGGGGCAGGCCAGGTGCACCAGGGCCTTGAGGGCCCGGGAGCAAAGTTCGGGCCTCTGCTGAGGGCACTGGGGAGCCCCTGAAGGCTGTAGAGCTGTGGGAGGGGCACCGCCTGCTTCGCATTTTCCCATTTGTGTTCTGCTGGCCACACAGCTGGGCACATGGGATTTTAGTTCCCTGACCAGGGATTGAACTCGTGCCGCCTGCAGTGGGAGCTCGGGTCTTAACCACTGGACCACCAGGAAGGTCCCTCTTTTTTTTCTTTAAAAAAATACTGATTTAGTTATTCATCTGCATCGGCCTTGGTCTCGGCACATGGGCTCTTTCTTGCTTCATGCGGGATTTTTTGTTGCGACACATGGACTCTGTAGTGTGGTACTTAGACTCAGTAGTTGCAGTGTGTGGGCTTAGCTGCTCTGCAGCACGCGGTATCTTACTTCCCTGACCAGGGAGCGAACCTGCGGCCTCTGCATTGCAAGGTGGGTTCTGAACCAGTGGACCCCCAAGGATGTCCCATCTTTTTTTTTTTTCTTAAACAACTTTTTAGTTTGGAGTAACTTTAGGTTTACAGGAGGTAAACGGCAGTACAGATAGTTCCTGCATACCCTTCTCTTGGGCGCTAGTGGTAAAGAACCCGCCTGCCAATGCAGGAGACATAAGAGACGCAGGTTTGATCCCTGGATTGCGATGATCCCGTGGAGGAGGGCATGGCAACCCACTCCAGGGTTCTTGCCTGGAGAATCCCATGGACAGAGGAGCCTGGGGGGCTACAGCCCATGGGGTCACACTGAGTTGGACATGACTGAAGCAAAGATGCACGTTGCATATGGTGCTTTGCAGTTGTGAAGGCTCCTTCTGGCTGCTGTGTCAGAGTTGGGGAGGGTCTCGGTCCAGCCCTCAGCCCCTTGTGATGAGCGCAGGCCCCCCTGCTGCCTGCTCTTCACACCCCAGAGTGATCGTGTTCTTTCAGCTCCTCGGCAGTGAAACCTCATCTTCCCAGGATCAGGGTTCGATAGCAATCAAAAACCTCGAGGCAGGAAGGTACCCCCCGTTTCCCAGACACAGAGGCCCCACAGCTGGTGTCATCTACACCGGGGGCAGAACCGCTGATGCCCATCCTCCTTGGAGCCACCTACCGTGAGGCTGAGGTTTGGTGGGGTCTGCAGGCAGGAGGCCGGAGGCCTGAGAAGCAGGCTCTGGACGCTCTTGTTCCATTGGCTTCCTGGGGAGAAAAAGTCAACAAATTACAGTTGGTAGTGAAATCAATATGTCAGCGCTCTAATGTGAGAGTGGGCAGAGCTGAGCTTTGGCCCCGGGAGGCAGCCAGCCAGCCTGCGAAGGGAGGGAGTGTTCTTCTCTTCTGGAAAAGAGCTGAGGCCAGCAGCTGCCTGCCACTCATCCCATTTTCGAGAGGGATAAACTGAGGTTCTCAGAGGAACCAGAAGTAGCAGCCAGGTGCTGCCTGGCCCCGAAGACCTGTGTTGTCACACATACCGTTGACATACAGTTGACTCGTGTTTTTCCTTCAGTTCAACAGCACCCAGCATGGGCGGCAGTTTTCTCAGTATTTCTGCTTGGCAAAGAAGCAGCTGAATACAGCCATTCACACTTTAGTCAAAATTAGTTTCCTTTCTTCTTTTTTTTTTTTTTTAGTTTCCTTTCTTTAGTTAAACCCAGAGCACAGTCTCCTCCCTAAAGGAGCTCATGGAGGAATCAAAGTGGTGAGCAGCACAGAGGAGGGGAGAGGTGGTTGGTTTTTTGTTTTTTTTTTGAAGCTGCATCTTGAAGGCAGGCTGAAAGTTTGCTGCTTGGGCACGCCCAGCAAAGGGAGCAGCAAGGGTCAGGACGAGGGGGACTAGAGGGCCAAGGGGGAGTCTGAGGGGCTCAGAGGTTTGGGAAGGGCGTTGGTTGCTGAAGGAACAGCATTATGAAGGTTCAACCGCCCTGGGAGGAAAGCGTGGCCACATTTGAGAAAGGCAGAGACTTGTGTGGTGGGAGCCAGGGGCGAGGCAGAGAGAGAAGTGAGACTCCAGGCCAGAGCCGCCGGCAGGAGCCAGCTCACCCAGACCTTGAGTGCCAGCTTGACCTGGGGCGGCCAGGAGCCAGGGAGGGGCTGACAAGTCCTGTGCTGGGAAGGTGGCCCCCGTGGGTTGGAGGAGGCTACTGTGGGCGCCCAGCCCTCCCCCTGCACCCGGGGAATTGGTGTTGTGAAAGACCAAGGCCGAGGGAGACTCGAAGGCGGGCCGGTGCTGACGGAGGAATTTAGGCCATGTCACAGGGTCAGGGCAGGCGGTATTTTGGACCTTGGAGCTGACTGCCGCCCCTTGGAGACTGAGTTCGGCTGAGGCCACACTAGGGACGGCCGGCCGCCAGGTTCCTGGAGCCCGCTGATCCCCTTTCCTGGGCCGTATCCCCCCAAGAGCAGAGGCCTCACTTGCCTGCCCAGTGGACGTGTGTGTCCAGCTTCCGTTTTCAAGGCAGTTGAAGCCTTGTGATTTCCCCTGGCAGCTGGGGAGCCAGCCTCCCCCTCAGATCACAGATCGCACAGACGCCAACGGGTGACTTCTCCTTTAAACTTTTTTTTTTAATTTTATTTTTAGGATAAGAAAAAAAAAGTCGGAGGAAAGGCTTTTTAGAGAATTCCTTCGGTGCAGAATTAATGGCTCTGCACTTTGGGGCGGGCAGGCCAGAGTCAGAGTCCCAGGCCGCCCTGCTTGGCCCTCTCTGCCGCCCCAGCCCGCAAATCACCCCGGTCCGTGCAGTTCCCAGGACCCCCTCCCTGCTGGACTGGGGACCCATATCGTGGAAAACCCCAAAGGTATCCCCTGGGCCTCCCAGGTGGCCCTTCCTGCCCCCCCCGCCACCCCAGAGTGCAGGGAGGAAGCTTGCGTCCCCTGGGCCAAGGTTTGCAATGTTAATTTTAGAACAACGTATTATTTAATGAGACCCGTCATCCATATCCAGGAAAGAGGAGTTACGCAACCCCCGGGGAAGGCATCCTCATGAAGGTCTAGGGCCCAGGTGCCTGCTCTTCTGGCTGCTCGCTGCCTCACCTCTTCCCTGCAGCCCCGGGAAGGGAAGTGGGCCCTGGGAAGAGGAGTAGGCAGCTGCCTTTCAGGGCCGTCCCCCAACTCAGGCCCTGCGATGAACACAGAGGATGAGTCAGATAGGGTAGGTCCGGAAGCTGGAAGATGAGGAGCGAAAAGTGATAAGACAGTCTGGGCAGCAGCATCCGAGGCAGAGGGACTGACACGTGCAAAGGCCCTGGGGCAGGACCCAGCTTGGACGAGGAGCAGAGACGAGGCCCGTGGCTGGAGTGGAGGGGGGCGAGTAAGGGACGGGCCCCAGCTCCTCAGGCCCCTGGGAGGGGTGTGAGGGAGGTTTAGGATGTGAGGCTTATTCTCAGTATCGTGTCAACCATCAGAGAGGGATGGTTTGAGACCGCTCTGCAGAGGAGCGCTCCGCACCTTTACAGGGCTCACTCGGCAGCTCTGTTCTGGGGGAAATTTTGAGGACAGGGTCAGCTGAGAGGGCAGGGGCCAGGAGAGCCTCCTTTATGGGAAGAGGGCTGTCTTGAGGTGGTCCCAGGGGTCCAGATGAGACAGCTGCTGAGGCTGGCAGGATTTACCCCTAAATTCCACTTGGTAACAGTCACGTCAGGGAGCATCGCGTCTGAAATAGCAGTGGGCCAGTTCACACTTGCGGGGCGTTTACCGTGGGCCACGCTGCGTGCTGGTGCTCCACTGTGAGCTCTCTGATCCACGTGCCTGTGAGGGAGGCTCAGGAGATGCACCAGTGTTGGGTTTTCTTTAAAGATTTTTAAAAAGTTATTTATGTACTTAGTTTTGGCTGTGCTGCGTCTTCATTGCTGCGCGCGGGCTTTCTGAAACCGGTTGTGGTGCTGGGGCTTTGCGTTGAGGTGGCTTCTCTTGTTGCAGAGCATGGGCTCTAGACCACATGTTCAGTAGCATGGGCTCTGTTACTCCGAAGTGTCCAGGGTCTTCCCAGTCTAGGGATCGAACCTGCGTCATCTGCATTGGCAGGCAGATTCTCAACCACTGGACTTACCCGGGAAGTCCCAGATGCACCCACTTCACAGCTTGGTAAACCGAGGCTCAGGGGAGTGACGTGACTTGCTCAGGTCGCCCCTAACTCTCCTGCGGAAGGCCACTCCGCGGTGGGTTGTGGCCCCGGGGCCCTCCCCAGCCCCACCCCATCTCTGGGCTCAGGGCTCAGCTGTGTTTATTTTTCCAAGAATGAAGGACCTGGTATTTATGGTTTGCTTTTGAAAACTAGCCAAGATTGTGTCAAAACCCATGTGGGCACATCATTGGTGGCTTCGGCGTGCAGGAAAGCACAGATAAGGGAGGGAAGCTTCTCTCCGAAGCCGTGCCGTAGAGCCAGTCCTGCCCGCTTCAGTCCTGGTGGCCTGACGTCACAGCCGGTGACCTGGAGCGGGCCACGTCCCCGCTGAGCCTCAGTTACCCTATCTGTGACACGGGATCTCAGCGCGGGGCCAGGCCTGGGGCAGGGTCAGTTCCCAGCAGACGTGGCCTGTGGTGCATCTGCTGTCGTGACTGTTAACGTTTCTGCGCCCATCTTACCGGAAAGGCCCCGTGACGCCCTGTGAGTTTTCTCAGCTGGAGTCTCCTTTGCCATCAGTGCAGATCTGTGGTGTGGCCCGGGCTGGGCCGTCCCTGCTGGGTGGTGCGCTCCATCCTGTCCGTCCCTGCCATCCGCTCTCCTAGACCACCCTGTGTCCACATCCTGGTGGATCTGCACAGTTGCCTTCTCAGAGGCACTTCCTGGAGGCCTGTGTTGTATTTTTGTGCAAATTGCAGAAGAAACCTTCAAAAGATCATCCCACCCCTGTCAGCTGGGGCTGACTTGGATGTCAGGAGTGTGCATTCAGACACCCCTGGCCTCAACTTGCCCATCTGTAACGTGGGCAGATAAAGGGATGTGTGATGGGGCCTCAGGTTGGGGAGGCCTCAACCTTTGTCTAGCAACCTGTTGGGAAGTTGGGGGGTGGAGTTTGCTGGGGTCAGAGCAGGAATCTGGCGGAGGGGAGAAAAACCTCATGGTTGCTATGGAGACCCAGCCAGACAGGAGGGACACCTCTTGGGTGTCAGGAGGTAAGTTTGGGGAGAGGCTGGCCTCCCTGGGCCTTCTTGCCTCCTCACATGACCCTTCCTGGCCAGCTCCTGTGTACCTGGGACAGACCTCTCTGCTGGGGGTAGCTCCATGACTGAAGCCAAGGGCAGGGGTCGACTTGGGCTCGGAGATGTGGTCCTGCTTGCATCGGGGCCTGAGCCCAGCGCAGAGCAGGACAGGACTTTGAAAGCTCTGAGGCGGCGGCCGGAGGTCCCGGCCGGCCGCGGGGGACTGGGAGCTGCAGAAGATTCTGGAACCGTGGTCTGATGCACTGTCTCTCTTGCAGCTGCAGCCGGAGCAGCTGGACTGTGGGGCCGCCCACCTGCAGCACCCGCTGTCTGTCCTGCAGCCGCTGAAGGCCTTCCCCGTGTTCCGAGCGCCAGGCCTCTCCTCCGTGGCTGTGGCCAGTGTGGGCAACTACACCGTGGTCTTCCTGGGCACGGTCAGCGGGCGGCTGCTGAAGGTACGGCTGGGCCAGGGTGCTCGGCGGGGGCGGGGGGCCCACAGGTTAGACGATGTCTTCCAAGTCTGTTCCTTTCATTCTGGTTCACACCAGTGTGTTCCCGTCAGGCAGACGAGAGAAGCAGAGCTCAGGGGGCCTGTCTCTGGGGGCCTCCAGGACCCGGCTTCAGAAGCCGGCGGATCTGTGTTCAAGTCTCTGGGCTCTGCCACTTGGCAGGCTGTTTGACCTGGAGCAGTGAAGGTGTTCTCTCCCAGCTTCAGTGTCCCCACACATCAAAGGCTGAAAGTTCAGCCTCTCAAGACTCTTGCAGGGCTTTGACGGGGGGTGGGGGAAGCCACAGCCTGGCAAGTGGGGCTCTCCCCCTTTCCCCCGTTTCCTCCTCCATTCCTCCACCAGCCTCTGAGGATGCCCCAGCTCCCAACCAAGGTGACTGGTTTCTGCAGGTAATGCTTCCCCCCCCCCGAGATGCCGAGAGCTGGGTGAAAGGAGTCAGTCTCCCTATTAAGCGGCCCCAGGGGAGGGCGTGGACCCTGGGTGGCCCTCCAGCCACCTCCCACCCCCCGGCCTGTCCAGATCGTCAGCTGTCTGGCCTGGCTCCGACCTGCACCAGGCCCTGGTTTAATTGATTCAGATCTGATAATCCAATTGGCTCAGCTTCCCCAGGCAGACGCCACAGGCTGGTGGTGAGCAGTGGGGGTCAGAGTCCCAGCCTGCCCAGCCCCGGGACCCCAGTTGTGACATCCCTGGAGGAGATCCCAGTCGTGGGAGCAGGGGCAGGGGCCCTTCTCCACCTTCACAGCTTCCGTGGAAGGTCCACAGAGAGTGAGGCTTGTGGTCAGGATCAAACACTTGCATGTGGCTCCTGGCTCTTGCCCTCCCAGCTGCAGGACCTGGGGTGGTTTCCCCATCTGTCAGGAGTCTCCCCCACCCCCACCCATGAAGCCGCAGTTATTAGGCGCCACTGTCTACCCAGCCTCAACAGGCACATCACGGGCATCCTCACGTTTAATTCTCACATTGCTTCGAGGGAGGCAGAGCCGTGATCCCCATTTCACAGATGAGGACACTGAGGCTCTGCGAGGGGAACCGAGTGCTCCAAAGTCACGTAGCGGGGAAAATGAAAGTCGCTCAGTCGTGTCTGATTCTTTGCGGCCTCATGGACTGTATAGTCCATGGAATTCTCCAGGCCAGAATACTGGAGTGGGTAGCCTTTCCCTTCTCCAGGGGATCTTCCCAACCCAGTGATTGAACCCAGGTCTCCCGCATCACGGGCGGATTCTTCACCAGCTGAGCCATCGGGGAGGCCCACATAGCAGGAACCGGGGTGGAATCCAAGTCCAGTCGGCTCCCAGGCTGCCCCGCCCCTCACTCCTGACCTCTGCACCCCCTGCCCTACTTCATGCCTGGTCATCTGCTGCCCACTCTCACCTCACTTGAGGCTTTGATCACAGCCCCCAGCCCAGGCCCCAGAGCATGCCAGGTGCTTGGTAGACTTTGGAAAGAGTGGAAACATGTCTGCCGGATGCCTGGGGGATGCAGGGGACCAAGCTGCCTGGGACAGACTCTGCCGAGAGGCCTCTTGGGATGAGGCATGTCTCAGGGGCTGGGGAGAGAGTAATTGCAGTTTAGAGTGACGGGGGCGTCAGGGAGGCTGTTTTGCTGAAGACATTGGGAGGACAACTCCCGGCCCAAGGAGGAGAGGAAGGTGTTTGAGACTGGAGCACAGCAGGGAGAAGACATGGAGGCTGGATGTTGAGTGGGTTTAGTGACTAGAGAGGAGGCTCGTGGAATAAGATGGGGTGGACGGTCAGGGCCCCGAATGCCAGAACACATTGATTCCACAAGCAGGAGCAGCTGTTAAAGGTTCTGAAGCCCACGGAGGAGGACTGGGGGGTTGGAGGCCCCCTCGCCCCAGCTCAGAGCTTGACAAGGCCTTGACAAGGCAACATGGAACGTGAGATCAGCAGAGAAGAGCAGTTTGAGGAGTCTCTGACCAGCCTTGTCAAGTCTCTGGGGATGTGCGGAGGGGCCCTCTGCCAGAGAAGCTTCCAGACCCCAGCTAGTCCTGGTCCTTCTCCTGCCTGGACATTGGACCCCAGCCTTGGATCTGGGGTCAGATGGACCTAGGCCTCCATCGTGACCCTGAGGCATCTTCCTTTTAGGACTCTTGCCAAGTCCCTTGGCTCCTCTGGGCCTCGGTTTCCTCATCTCTGAGATGGGCGGGTGAGGGGAGGGGTGAGATCCGTGGCCCTGCCACCTCTCTGGGGCCTGGCCCCAGCAGCGCTTCACCTGCCCCTTCCCCAGCACGCCCCACGCCATCCTCAGCCCCGTTAGCTCAGAGAGAGGAAGTGACTCGGATGGCTTGGGCCTGTGCAGCTTGTAAATGTCAAGGCCAGAATTCAAACCCAGGTCCCCACTCCTTGGCATGATGCCCACAGCCTCCCAGAGAATGTTTTCTTAACTGTGAA
>SJXQ01005694.1:2997-117481 GCA_006408695.1 Aepyceros melampus
GGAGTTGGTGATGGACAGGGAGTCCTGGTGTGCTACGATCATGGGGTCGCAGAGTCGGACACGACAGAGCGACTGAACTGAACTGATAGTCCTCTCTTCTTGTCTGGTGTCTGGAAGCAGAACTAATCTCCTTTGTATTGGGTAAGTCCCTTGCTTCTCAGACAAATTAGTGAGTGGTTGGGGCAGGAATGCAGGGGGATATCTTAAAAAGAAATAGAGGACTTTATGCTATAGAAGGAAATGTGAAAACTCAAATGACTAACTGGAAAATAAGAAGTGTGATTTTACCTAGATTGAAAATAAGTTGAATAAGTATAAAACCCCTCCACTTACTTCTTATTTCATACTAAATCAAATGTAAACTTCTTTGACAAGCTGTACCATAATCTAGTCTTCTTGTAATTAGCCAGCCTTATTTCTCACAACGTTGTCCAAAGTTTTGCCTTGTGTAACCAGCTCGATATTCTCAAACCTTATGAATACACCGAAGTTTCACTGGCAATATTTTCCTCTTCCTGGAATTGCCTTTCTTCACACTTTCTCAATTTAAGTAGTCTGAAATTACACTTAAAACTGTATCTTAAATCATAATAGCAGTACTACGCACTGCCTGTGCTCATAGAAATTTCAGTATTTGTAAGAAAATCACTTTTATAGAAATGTCCAACATTTGCTTGCAAAGATATACACATCTAAATGCAGAGTTCCAAAGAATAGCAAGGAGAGATAAGAAAGCCTTCTTCAGCAATCAATGCAAAGATGTAGAGGAAAACAACAGAATGGAAAAGATTAGAGATCTCTTCCAGAAAATTAGAGATACCAAGGGAACAGTTCATGCAAAGCTGGGCTCAATAAAGGACAGAAATGGTAGGGACCTAACAGAAGAAGAAGCTATTAAGAAGAGGTGGCAAGAATACAAAGAAGAACTGTACAAAAAAGAGTTTCAAAACCAAGATAATAATGATGGTGTGATCACTCACTTAGAGCCAGACATCCAGGAATGTGAAGTCAAGTGGGCCTTAGAAAGCATCACTATGAACAAAGCTAGTGGAGGTGATGGAAAACAATGTCAGACTATTTTTTTCGGTTCCAAAATCACTGCAGATGGTGATACCAGCCATGAAATTAAAAGATGCTTACTCACTGGAAGGAAAGTTATGACCAACCTAGACAGCATATTGAAAAGCAGAGACATTACTTTGTCAATAAAGGTCCATCTAGTCAAGGCTATGGTTTTTCCAGTGGTCATGTATGGATGTGAAAGTTGGACTATAAAGAAAACTGAGCACCGAAGAATTGATGCTTTTGAACTGTGGTGTTGGAGAAGAGTCTTTAGAGTCCCTCAGACTGCAAGGAGATCCAACCAGTCCATCCTAAAGGAGACCAGTCCTGGGTGTTCATTGGATGGACTGATGTTGAAGCTGAAACTCCAATACTTATGGCCACCTGATGTGAAGGGCTGACTCATTGGAAAAGACGCTGATGCTGGGAAAGATTGAGGGCAAGAGGAGGAGAAGACAGAGGGTGAGATGGTTGGATGGCATCACTGACTCAATGGACATGAGTTTGGGTGAACTCCATGAGTTGGTGATGGACCGGGAGGCGTGGTGTGCTGTGGTTCATGGGGTTCCAAAGAGTAGGACATGACTGAGTGACTGGACTGGACTGAACTGAACTATGAAATATTTGTCATTGTTCTTACCCTTCACAATCCAAAGGAGGAATACTTCAAATAAAGCTCCTAGAGGTCAAATTTCATTTCTATAGCCCTATCTTCCATTAGCTGACCATGGTCCATGTGCCACCGTGGTCCATGACTGGTTGCTGTTTTTCCCAGTGGAGCAAATGGACAGAAAATGCCACTGCTAACTTTGCTGGAAGCCCTAGAAACTCTTCACGGCTGTGGCTCATCTAAACATCAATCAGCTCTTCCTGAATCCCTCATGTCATGCTCCTAAAGATCCTGATGAAAATAGCTGCCACAGGCCTAACCCATTTCTTGTCTCTTTCTTGTAAAAAGAAGGATGGTCTTGGGGAGAGACAAGATATGAACTCATGTCTTCTCACAGAAACACCAAAATCACAGCTAACTGCTGAACAACCATCAACAACAACACAAAGGCTGGAACTCACTAAAAGATATATTCTACATTGAAAGACAAAGAAGTAGCCACAACGAGATAGTAGGAGAGGACCAACCTCTATAAAATAAAATCAAATACCTGCTGGGTGGGTGACCCACAAACTGGAAAATAAATACCTCAGGAAATAAGAAAGATCTCAAATAAACATCCTAATGTTACACCTAAAGCAACTAGAGAAAGAAAAAACAAAACTAAAAGCTAGTAGAAGGAAAAAGACCACAAGATCAGAGCAGAAATAAACGAACCTGAGATGAAAGAAACAACAGAAAAGATCAATGAACTTAAAGCTGATTCATCACAAAGATAAACAAAATGCATAAACCTTTAGGCAGACTCATCAAAAAAGAGGAAAGTTCTCAAATCAATAAAATTGAGAAAGAAGTCATGGGCTTCCCTGGTGGCTCAGTGGTAAAGAATCCTCTTGCCAATGAAGGAGATTCAGGTTCAGTTCCTGATCTGGGAGGATCCCACAAGCTGCACAGCAACCAAGCCTGTGTAACACAACCATCAAGCCTGTGCTCTAGAGCCCAGGAGCCACAAAAACTGAAGTCTGCATGCTTTAGAGACTGCTGAGCAACACGGGAAGCCACCACAGTGAGACGCCTACACACCACAACTAGAAAGTTGCACCCACTCACAGCTAAAGAAAAGCCAGCACAGCAACAAAGACCCAAGACAGCCAAAAATAAATAAAATTATTTAAAAACTGTTTACAAAAAAAAAGAAGTTACAATGAATACCATGAAAATACAAAGGATCCTAAGAGACTACTACAAGCAACTCTATGCCAATAAAATGGATAACCTAGAAGAAATGGACAAATTCCTAGAAAGGTACTGAGCCAGAAAAAGAAAATATTAACAGACCAACCATAAGTACTGACATTGAAACTGTGATTTTAAAACTCCCAACAACTAATGTCCAGGATGAGATGGCTTTACAAGTAAATTCTATCAAACATTTAGAGAAAAGTCATCACTCATCCTTCTGAAACTGTTCTAAAAAAATTGCAGAGGAAGGAAAAATCCCAAATTCATTCTACAAGTGAATGAATCATTCTATTCTATAGAAACATTCTAGTCTATGATTCATTCTATGATACCAAAACCAAAGATGACACAAAAAAGAAAATTATAGGTCAATATCACTGATAAACATAGATGGAAAAATTCTCAACAAAGGACTAGCAACCCAAATCTAACATTAAAAGGATCTTGCTGTGCTGTATGTGCTAAGGCAATTCACTCTGTCTAACTCTTTGTGACCCTATGGCCACAGTCTACCAGGCTTCTCTGCCCTTGGGATTCTTCAGGCAAGAAACTGGAGTGGGTTGCCAGGTCCTCCCTCCAGGGGATCTTCCTGACTCAGGGATCGAACCTACACTTCTTACATCTTCTGAATTAGCAGGTAGGTTCTTTACCACTAGCAGCACTACCTAGGAAGTCCCAAAGGATCATATACCATGATTGAAGTGAAGAAGTGAAGTCACTAAGTCATGTCCGACTCTTTGCAACCCCATGGACTCTAGCCTACTAGGCTCCTCTGACCATGGGGTTCTCCAGACAAGAATACTGTGGTGGGTTGCCATTTCCTTCTTCAGGGGATCTTCCTGACCCAGGGATCGAACCCAGGTTTCCTGCATTGCAGGCAGATGCAATGATTAAGTGTGATTTATTCCATGGATGCAAGGATTTTTCAATATCTGCAAATCAGTCAGTTTCATACACCACAACAAACTGAAGGATAAAAACTATATAATCTCAATAGATGCAGAAAAATGTTCTGACAAAATTAAATGCCAACTTATGATAAAAATTCTCCAGAAAGTGGGTACAGAAGGAACATACCTCAACATAATAAAGGCCATATATGGCAAACCTACAATTAACATACTCAGGGGTGAAAAACTGAAAGCATTTCCTCTGAGATCAGGAACAGACAAGGATGTCAATCTCACCACTTTAATTCAACATAGCTTTCGGAGTCCTAGCCACAGCAATCACAGAAGAAAAGGAAGTTAAAGGAATACAAATTAGAAAAGAAGTAAAATGGTCACTGTTTGCAGATGACATGATACCATACAAAGAAAATTCTAAAGCTGCTTTACCAGAAAACTACTAGAGGTTATCAGTAAATTTGGTAAAACTGTAGTATACAAAATTAATGCACAGATATCTCTTGCATTCCTATATACTAACAATGAAAAATTAGAAAGATAAATTAAGGAAACAATCCCATTTACCATTGTATCAAAAAGAATAAAATACCTAGGAGTAAATCTACCTAAGGAGACAAAAGACCTATACTCAAAAAGCTATAAGACACTGATGAAACAAACTAAAGTTGACACAAACAGAAAGATGTACCATGATCTTTGATTAAAAGAATCAATACTGTCAAAATGACTGTACTACTCAAGGCAATCTACAGATTCAATGCAATCTCTATTAAATTAGCAATGACATTTTTCACAGAACTAGAACAAAAACTGTTTAAATTTATAGAGACACAAAAGACCCCCAAATAGCCAAAGAAATCTTAAGAAAAACAGAGATAGAGCAATCAGGCTCTCTGACTATAGATTATACTACAAAGACAGTCATCAAAACAGCATGGTACTAACACAAAAATGGACATATAGATCAATGAGACAGGATGCTGCTAAGTCGCTTCAGTCGTGTCCGACTCTGTGCGACCCCATAGACGGGAGCCCACCAGGCTCCCCTGTCCCTGGGATTCTCTAGGCAAGAATACTGGAGTGGGTTGCTATTTCCTTCTCCAATGCATGAAAGTGAAAAGTGAAAGTGAAGTTGCTCTGTCGTCCGACTCTTAGCGACCCCATGGACCGCAGCCTACCAGGCTCCTCCATCCATGGGATTTTCCAGGCAAAAGTACTGGAGTGGGGTGCCATTGCCTTCTCTGATGAGACAGGATAGAAACCCAAAAATAAACCCATGCCCTATGGTCAATTAATCTATGACCAAGGAGGTAAGACTATATAATGGAGGAAAGATAGTTTCTTTAGTAAGTGATGCTAGGAAAACTGGACAGCTCCATGTAAAAGAATGAAACAAATGCAGTCTTTAACATCATATGAAAGTGAAAGGGTTAGTTGCTCAGTCATATCCAACTCTTTGCGATCCCGTGGACTATATCCCGCCAGGTTCCTCTGCCCATGGAATTCTCCAGGCAAGAATCCTGGAGTGGGTTGTTGTTCCCATCTCCAGGGGATCTTCCTGACCCATGGCTCAAACCTGGGTCTCCTGCACTGCAAGCAGATTCTTTACCATGTGAGCCACCACAAAAATAAACTCAAAATGGATTCAAGATCTAAATGTAAGATTGGATACTATAAAACTCTTTGAGGAAAATATAGGCAGAACACTCTTTGACATAAATTGCAGCAATATCTTTTTTGATCTGTCTCCCAGAGTAACGGAAATAAAAACAAAAATAAAGCAAATGAGACCTAATTAAACTCAAAAGCTTTTGCATAACAAAGGAAACCAAAAACAAAACAAAGCAAAAACCCCCCACTGAGTGGGTTTTTTTTTTTTTTCAAGAATACTTGCAAACAATGTGCCTGACAAGGGATTAACTTCCAAAATTTACAAATAGCTCATATAGCTAAGTATCTAGAAAACAAACAACCCAATCAAAAAAATGAGCAGAAGACCCACATAGACATTTCTCCAAACAGATGACCAAGAGGCACATGAAAATATGCTCAACATTGCTAATCATTAGAGAAATGCAAATCAAAACTAAAATGAGATATCACTTCACACCAGTCAGAATGGTCATTATCAAAAAGTACACAAATAATAAATGCTGGAGAGGGTGGGGAAAAAAAAGAGAATCCTCGTTCACTATTGGTGGGAAAGTAAAACTGGTACAGTCACTATGGAGAATAGTATGGAGGTTCCTTAAACTAACAGTTTAGCTAACATATAATCCAGCAATCCCACTCCTGGACATATTCCACAGAAAACCATGATTCTTAAGGACATATGCACCTCAATGTTCATTGTAGTAGTGTTTACAATAGCCAAGACATGGCAGCAACCTCAATGTCCATATAGAAGGAATTCATAGAGAAGGTGAGTCACATATGCACAATGGAGTATTACTCAGCTACTAAAAAAAATTGGGAGAAGGAAATGGCAACCCATTCCAGTATTCTTGCCTAGAGAATCCTGTGGACAGAGGACCTGGTGGGCTGCCGTCTATGGGGTTGCACAGAGTCGGACATGACTGAAGTGACTTAGCAGCAGCAGCTGTGTGCCTAAAACTAACACAACATTGTTAATCAACTACACTCCAATATAACATAAAAATTTAAACAATAAAAGGGAAACCAAACACAAATTCATGCTGGCATTTGTAAGTAAGCAAATGTTTCTTTCCACTCTTTCATGAGTGTATTCAACTCATGAAGCACTCAGGTAGATCCTGCTTGGGTTGCACATCCACCCCTGAACTATTACCCCTGTTGACTAGGCAGATAGACTATCCTGATGAGCTAGGCCAGATCTGGGCCCAGGCTTGTTGCTAGGCAACGGTGGACTATGAGATTGATAGACCCTCTCAGAACCACATGGAAAGGAAGAGGAACAGTCCCCAGTGGAAACAGCAGTGATGAAGCATGAATGCATATGCACACATGCCCATGTAGGTTCATATGCACACACACAAAACTTCTACTTGGCCCCTCTAAACCAGTCCCAGTTAGGGGTACTACGCTAACAAGTTCCATGGCCCCATGTGTAAGAGCTCTTTAACGGCTCTTTGTTATAGCACTCAACAGTCTCCAGATGTCCTCTCAGAGCCAGAATGGCAACTAGAGAGGTTCTGGAATTTAGTGCACAGTGGGACTGAAATTCACTTTCCTCACATTACTTAGACTTTGGCATTCAGTATTGTTCACTGGCCCAGCTTCTCCTGCTGCACAGAATCTCTTTGAGGAACTCAAGCTTGAAAATGGCAAGCTTCACTCAGCCAGTCCACTCTAACCAATCAGATACACTTTTATACCTTTAAATCTCAGCCATCGAGGTGTCAGTACCATTTCTCCCAGAAGCTCCTAGGTCTAAATGCATACAAGAGGGAGAGGCATCCACTAAATTCAAAGCCTAACTTTGGAAACAAAGGATGCCTCATTCTACTGTTCAACGTATCTGACCCTCCCAACTCCGAGATTTCAGAAACGTCCCACATTATCTTCTTTCAGGGCCCACTTAGTTTCCTCCTTTATCTTTGTTTTCCTTTTCTCTTTCAGCTGACATTGCTATACTTTTTCTCTAAGCGACTGCGTATTTTTAAAATTCACAATTGAAAAACATAAGTACCACAGTGAATGGTATGATCAACAAGAATATCACAGCTGAACATACCAAGAAAAATCAGTATCTAATACTTACCATGTTGTGTTCTGTACACAATAATGCATATTTTCAAATAGTCTTTAAAAAATATATATATATATATAAATTGCTAACTTTTTAAATTGGTCACACACATATATACATTTTTTTCCCTTTTTTCAGTTCATTAAGTTTACAGAGTTCAGAAAATAATTCTGATCGATTAGCTTCCTGAAGAAATGGAGAAAATTACTAACACCCCCATTCCTGTTTTCCAACTTTCTTGAAGTAAAACATTTATTGATAGTTTTAAGCTAAGTAGTTTCTCAAAGTACTTCAATAAATTAACAATTAATTCTGGAACATGTCCCTCAAAATATTTCAAAGAAATGCTATTTTTTTCTTTTGGAGAATTACAAAGCATATTAGCATAATAAAGATCCTGAATGAGTTGCACTAAAGAAAGCTGCTTAACTTCATACCTCCCAAACTTATTCGACTACAGAATACTTCTATACGAAAAACTAAGGGCTGTGGACATCTCTTTAATAACACAACAGCATCTCTGAAATGTTCTTACTTCCAGAAAACACTTACTTTCCACAAGATGCAAAATAAAAGATTAAAGTGTCTGGATGGTTTAAGAGAGGGGCTTCCCCTGGGCTCAGTTGTAAAGAATCTACCTGCAATGCAGAAGACTCAAGAGACGCAGGTTCAATCCTGGGTTAGCAAGATTCCCTGGAGGGAGGGCATGGCAACCTACTCCAGTATTCCTCCCTGGAGAATCCCATGGACTGAGGAGCCTGGCAGGCTATAGTCCATAGGGTCTCAAAAGAGTCAGACATGACTTGAGGGACTGAGGACACATGCGCACACATGGTTTAATACTCCTGATTATTCAGTTCAGTCACTTAGTCATGTCTGACTCTTTGTGATCCCAGGACGGCAACATGCCAGGCTTCCCTGTCCATCACCAACTCCAGGAGCTTTCTCAAACTCATGTCCATCGAGTCGGTGATGGCATCCAACCATCTCATCCTCTGTCGTCCCCTTCTCCTGCCTTCAACCTTTCCCAGCATCAGAGTCTTTTCAAATGAGTCAGTTCTTCACATCAGGTGGCCAAAGTATTGGAGTTTCAGCTTCAGCATCAGTCCTTCCAATGAATATTCAAGACTGATTTCCTTTACGATTGACTGGTTGGATCTCCTTGCAGTCCAAGGGACTCTCAAGAGTCTTCTCCAATACTACAGTTGAAAAGAACCAATTCTTCAGTGCTCAGCTTTCTTTATAGTCCAATTCTCACATCCATATATGACTACTGGACAAACCATAGCTTTGGCTAGACTGACCTTTGTAGGCAAAGTAACGTCTCTGCTTTTTAAAACACCGTCTAGGTTGGCAAAAGCTTTTCTTCCAAAGAGCAAACATCTTTTAATTTCATGGCTGCAGTCACCATCTACAGTGACTTTGGAGCCCCAAAAAATAAAGTTAGCCACTGTTTCCCCATCTATCTGCCATGAAGTGATGAGACCAGATGCCATGATCTTCATTTTCTGAATGTTGAGCTTTAAGCCAACTTTTTCATGCTCTTCTTTCACTTTCATCAAGAGGCTCTTTAGTTCTTCTTTGCGTTCTGCCATAAGGGTGGTGTCATCTACATATCTGAGGTTACTGATGTTTTTCCTGCAATCTTGATTCAAGCTTGTGCTTCATTCAGCTCAGCGTTTCTCATGATGTACTCTGCCTATAAGTTAAATATGCAAGGTGACAATATACAGCCTTAACATACTCCTTTTCCTATTTGGAACCAGTCTGTTGTTCCATGTCCAGTTCTAACTGTTGCTTCTTGACCTGCATACAGATTTCTCAAGAGGCAGGTCAGGTAGTCTGGTATTCTCATCTCTTTAAAAATCTTCCACAATTTGTTGTCATTCACACAGTCAAAGGCTTTGGCATAGTCAATAAAATAGAAGTAGATGTTTTTCTGGAACTCTCTTGCTTTTTCAATGATCCAAAGAATGTTGGCAATTTAATCTCTGGTTCCTATGTCTTTTCTAAATCCAGCTTGAACATCTGGAAGTTAACAGTTCACACACTGTTGAAGCCTGGCTTGGAGAATTTTGAGCATTACTTTGCTAACATGTGAGATGAGTGAAACTGGGTGATAGTTCAAACATTCTTTGACATTGCCTTTCTTCGGGATTGGAATGAAAACTGACCTTTTGCAGTCCTGTGCACTGCTGAGTTTTCCAAATTTGTTGGCACATTGAGTGCAGCACTTTAATAGCATCATCAACAAATAATTGGATTAAAGATTCACTGAACATGGCCCCGCCCATCAGAACAAGACTGTTTCCCCCTCAGTCAGTCTCTCCCATCAGGAAGCTTCCATAAACCTCTTATCCTTATCCATCAGAGCATAGACAGAATGAATACCACACCACAGAAAATTAATTAAACTGATCACATAGACCACAGCTGTAACTCAATGAAACTATGAGCCATGCCATGTAGGGGCCACCCAAGACAGACAGCTCATGGTGAAGAGTTCTGACAAAATGTGGTCCACTGAAGAAGGGAATGGCAAACCACTTCAGTATTCTTGCATTGAGGACCCCATGAACAGTATGAAAAGGCAAAAAGATAGGACACTGAAAGATTAACTCCACAGGTCAGTAGGTGCCCAATATGCTACTGGAGATCAGGGATAAATAACTCCAGAATGAAGAGACAGAGCCAAAGCAGAAACAACACCCAGCTGTAGGTATGACTGGTGCTGGAACTAAAGTCTGATGCTGTAAAGAACAATATTGCATAGGAACCTAGAATGTTAGGTCCATGAATCAAGGCACATTGGAAGTGGTCAAACAGGAGATGGCAAGAGTGAACATTGACATTGTAGGGATCAGTAAACTAAAATGGACTGGAATGGGTGAATTTGACTCAGATGACCTTTATATCTACCACTGTGAGCAAGGATCTCTTATAAGAAATGGAGTAGCCCTCATTGTCAACAAAAGAGTCTGAAATGCAGTACTTGGATGCAGTCTCAAAAGTGACAGAATGATCCCTGTTCGTTTCCAAGGCAAACAATTCAGTATCACAGTAATCCAAGTCTATGCCCCAACCAGTAATGCTGAAGAAGCTGAAGTTGAATGCTTCTATGAAGACCTACAAGACCTTCTAGAACTAACACCCCAAAAAGATGTCCTTTTTATTTTAGGGCCTGGAATGCAAAAGAAGGAAGTCAAGAGATACTTGGAGTAACATGCAAGTTTGGCCTTTTAGTACAAAATGAAGCAAGGCAAAGGATAACAGAGTTTTGCCAAGAGAACACATGGTCATAGCAAACACCCTCTTCCAACAACGCAAGAGACAACTCTACACATGGACATCACCATATGGTCAATACAGAAATCAGATTGGTTATATTCTTTGCAGCCAAAGATGGAGATGCTTTATACAGTCAGTGAAAACAAGACTGGGAGCTGACTGTGCTCAGATCATGAACTCCTTATTGCCAAATTCAGACTTAAAGAAAGTAGGGAAAACCACTAGCCCATTCAGTTATGACCTAAATCAAATTCCTTATGATTATGCAGTAGAAATAACAACAGATTCAAGAGATTAGATCTGATAGAGTGCCTGAAGAACTATGGATGGAGGTAAATGACACTGTACAGGAGGCAGGGATCAAGACCATCCCCAAGAAAAAGAAATGCAAAAGCAAAATGGTTGTCTGAGGAGGCCTTACAAATAGCTCTCAAAGAAGAGCAACTAAAGGAGAAAAGGAAAGAAATAACCATTTGAATGCAGAATTCCAAAGAAGAACAAGGAGAGATAAGAAAGCCTTCCTCAGTGATCAGTGCAAAGAAATAGAGGAAAACAATAGGACGGGAAAGACTAGAGAACACTTCAAGAAAATTATTGATACAAAGGGAACATTTCATGCAAAGATAGGCACAATAAATTACACAAATGGTATGGATCTAACAAGCAGAAGATATGAAGAAGAGATGGCAAGAATATACAGAACTATACAGAAAAGGTCTTCATGACCCAGATATCCATGATAGATATCCACGATGATCTGATCACTCATCTAGAGCCAGACATCCTGGAATGCAAAGTCAAGTGGGCCTTAGGAATCATCACTACAAACAAAGCTAGTGTAAGTAATGGAATTCCAGTCAAGCTATTTCAAATCCTAAAATATGATTCTGTGAATGTGCTGCATTCAATATACCAACCACTTGGAAAACTCCTGATTATAGATTATCTTTTCAAGAAAAGTTTTTGTTCATGATTTGTTTACTTTTACCTGTGTTGAGATTATTTTAAAATAATCCCTTCATTCACTCAATAAAGATTTATGGAAAACTTTTATGGATAGCCTCTAGGTTAGATGTAGAAATAAAAATTCAGTTATAAAATATGAAGAATAACTTCTTTAGTTTTCCAGTCTACTGGGAATTACGGAGACGTAAGCAAGTTATAACAGTATCATAATAAAGATTTCAAGGTTCCTCAAAGAGTGTTCTCTCAAGCTTGGATAATCAGTTAAGTTTTCTTGGAAGTGAAAGTGAAGTTGCTCAGTCATGTCCAGCTCTTTTTGACCCCATGGACTGTAGCCTACCATGCTCCTCCGTCCATAGGATATTCCAAGCAAGAGTACTGGCGTGGGTTGCCATTTCCTTTTCCAGAGGATCTTCCAGACCCAGAGATCGAACCCAGGTCTCTCGCATTGTAGCAGATGCTTCACTGTCTGAGCCACCAAAGAATTCCTTTCTTGGAAGAAATCATATCAAAGACTTGGATGAACATGTGATGGTGAGATGACCATCTGTCAGGGAGCAGTGTTCTAAGAAGAGAGAATAACATGTTCTGTGATAGGAGGAGAGAGAAGACAAGCTTGGTCAAACTAACATACTAAACTAAACATTAGAATGGCTACACCACCAAAACACAAAAGGAATTTGGGGAGGATATAGTGGATAGACAAAACAGAAGTTTATGCACAGCCTTGCAAGCCATTTTTAAGAGTCTGGACATGATCAGATTTGCATTTTAGAAAGATAACACTGAATATAATGTGGAGAATGGATTGAAAAGGTTAAGTCCAAGAGCAAGGGAATCAGTAGTGGAGTCTTTACTAATCCAAGGGATAGTGGGTTGATTTTTAAATTGAATACAAAGGTTCCCAGATGGAAATAAGCCTTATCTAAGCTACCCTGGCAGTTAATCCACATCCTCTTTGGCTCATGTATTTCAGCCAATGCAGTAAATCAGAAAAACAGGGTCAACAGAAAAGGCACAGGAACAACCACAAGTTAGTCTACGGTAAAGCTGCACTAAGTTGCTGACCTGCAACAGCATCTTTCCACCCTGCTGCTCATCAGCACCACCAGAGGACTTTTAAAATGCAGATGCTAAGGCAGATTCAGATTTAACTGCTGAGTTGGGGCCTTGAAAACATCCCCAAGAGGGATAAGCAGGCAAGACAGATCCAACAAGGACCAGTGAGTCTACCCAGAAATTCAGGCCTATCTATTTCAGCTTGTGTATTTAGGTTCCAGAGTTGAAAGTGGTTGATCTCAAACTTTAGTAGGCATCAGAATTCCATGGGGAGCTTGTCAAGACTGTGATGGGCTCCACTTTCAGAGTTGCTGATTCAGTAGGTCTGGGTGGGACCTGAGAATCTGTGTTTCTAAGTACTGAATCTTTACTCTAGAATCTGTACTTCTAAGTACTAAGGTGCTGCTGCAGGAAATAGAATTTTAAAAAATGATTTTTGCCGGAGAAACTAACTTTTCTTATTCTTCAGGTAATTAAGGAATGTGGGGTCTTTTTAGTTTCACATCTTGTGTGTAAAAACACTGAAAAATAAACAAAGGTGAAGAAACTATGGCATGCTTTTATTTTATTGTATATGTGAGAAGTAAATACAAACTTTTGAAGAATTTCCTCTAAATACTTTTTGTGGTGATCTTTCTGCTTTTTAATATTTTTATTCTGATTCAAATAAGGGAGAAAACCCATATTTTCAGAATAAGGCATATACAATGAGAGAATGCATAATAATCTGATGGTCTGCTATTGTTCATGATTTAGAAAAAACTTATCCTCCGTAATCATGACTGACCTATGTATCTGTCTGAAATGAATCTGTCTAACTTATGACAAGCCCAGGACCTGGAGTTGGTCAGCTATCTCATAACTCAGAGTCAGAATCAAGTACCTCTTTCTCTGATCCTGCTGACTCATTATTCTTTATGTGGCATGATTGTTCTTTCAATTTTCTAGGAACATTGGTTACTTTACAAAAGACCTTTTTTCTTCCAGCAAAATATTACCAAGGAAAATTTAATTTTATAGTCAAGCCTGATCTGCTTCTCAAATATACACAAATCATTTCAAAGTTCTTGTTAAAAGTAAAATCTACTTTTTTAAAAAAAACTTTGCATTGTTTACTCATATCAAACATAACTTACAATACAAATTTAATATTTTACATAAAGTAACTTTTACTCTTTAAAAAACACTCAAGTCCCACAATGTCAAAGGTCTTAATACTATTTTTTCTGCTTAGCACATGAACATTTCTTACTTCTTATGCCAGCTGGTGAATAAACTCATGGATAGCAAGAAATTTTTATATTGAGTAATTTACAAAAACTACATGTTTTAAAATGTTTGGCATGTTTTATACAAGCTTATATATTTTATTATACCAGTATTATCTTTAACAGTATCAAAATGAAATCTACTCAAAGTTCAAAAATATAATAATCATATAGAATTTTATTAATAAAACTGTACCAATATAAAAGGAGAAGGCAATGGCACCCCACTCAAGTACTTGCCTGGAAGATCCCATGGCCGGAGGAGACTGGTAGGCTGCAGTCCACAGGGTCGCGGAAGAGTCGGACACGACTGAGCAACTTCACTTTCACTTTTCACTTTCACGCATTGGAGAAGGAAATGGCAACCCACCCCAGTGTTCTTGCCTGGAGAATCCCAGGGACGGGGAAGCCTGGTGGGCTGCCGTCTATGGGGTTGCACAGAGTTGGACATGACTGAATCGACTTAGCAGCACCACCAATATAAAAAAGTACCAAAATCAGACATCACCAAAATTATAAGAATAAAACCATCTAAATTAAATAATGTAATGTTTTTTCTTTTTTTTAATTAATTTTTATTTTTTTAGTTTGTTTTGCTTTACAATACTGTATTCTTTTTGCTACACATCGACATGGATCAGCCACCAGTGTACATGAACTCCCAATTCCGACCCCCACCTCCCCCCTCCCGCCCCACACCCTCTCTCTGGATTATCCCCATGCATCAGTCCCAAGCATCCTGCATCCTGCATCAAACCTGGACTGGCGATTCGTTTCACTTATGATATCACACATGTTACACTGCTGTAATTTTGAAGTTAAGGAGATGGCTGGCTTCAATTAAGAAAAAAATCTGGCTAAACAAATTGGATCCTGAACTGAACCCTGAGGTGAACAGATTTGGCTTTGTTGGACCATGACCATTGCCATGGCTCTGTCCTTTCCTTGTCAGTAACTCAGAACATTTTACCAGACTGGAATACTCCAGAAGTAAGGTAACTGCTAAGTTAGCTTTGGGGAGCATCTTGAGAACAGATAGGAAAAGTCAGCAAACCAACACTTTTTATTTATCATTCAAGATTAAGTCACCAAACAACATAAGAACTTTTAATCAAATTTCTGTGGTTAATGGATTTTCCCTTACCCCAATTTTTGTTGATGCACCCACATTTAATAAGATGGTCCTTGCATGATCAAAATCACAAAAGAAATAACGTGGTTTCTGCTATAATCTCACAGTTGCCACTTTCATGTCCTTCGGTTCAGTTGCTCAGTCGTGTCCAACTCTTTGCAACCCCATGAATCGCAGCACGCCAGGCCTCCCTGTCCATCACAAACTCCCGGAGTTCACCCAGATGCACATCCATCAAGTCAGTGATGCCATCCAGCCATCTCATCCTCGGTCGTCCCCTTCTCCTCCTGCCCCCAATCCCTCCCAGCATCAGAGTCTTTTCCAATGAGTCAACTCTTCGCATGAGGTGGCCAAAGTATTGGAGTTTCAGCTTTAGCATCGTTCCTTTCAAAGAAATCCCAGGGTTGATCTCCTTCAAAATGGACTGGTTGGATCTCCTTGCAGTCCAAGGGACTCTCAAGAGTCTTCTCCAACACCACATTTCAAAAGCATCAATTCTTCGGCACTCAGCCTTCTTCACAGTCCAACTCTCACATCCATACATGACCACAGGAAAAACCATAGCCTTGACTAGATGGACCTTAGTCGGCAAAGTAATGTCTCTGCTTTTGAATATGCTATCTAGGTTGGTCATAACTTTTCGCCCAAGGAGTAAGCGTCTTTTAATTTCATGGCTGCAGTCACCATCTGCAGTGATTTTGGAGCCCCCAAAAAATGTTCTTAAGAACTCTTAATTTATCTAGAGCAATTTTAGCATTTCAGATAATGGGGAATTATTTTAAGATACATTAAAATTATAGACAAAAGACCTGAAGCATCTGTAAGCCCATAGAAGGATTTACTATTTACTATTCAAGTCATGCATAAAGGTTTTTAAAAATCATCATTTGTACCAGAAATAATTGGCAAAGGAACTAATCACCATTCAAGAAACATTTAGTAAATACTAATGCAAGACATGGTATTAATGCTGCTCAACACAGGTTTAGTTTCTCTTCAAGAGTATGCATTATCATCACTTATTCATAGTACAATATAGGACACATTGTAACTCAAAGCAACAATAAAAAGCCTGAATGGTTAACATATATTCATGTTAACCATTAATATAGACTGTATTTTAACAGCTCATTCAATTCAACAACAGCAAAAACAAATAACCCAATTAAGAAATGGGCAGAAGACCTAAAGAGACATTTCCAAAAGAGATATGCAATCACACCAGAAGATTCTCAGCATCACTAATTATTAGAGAAATGCAAATCAAAATTACAATGAGGCACCACCTCAGACCAGTGAGAATGGACAGCATTAAAATGTCTACAAATAACAAGTGCTAGAGAGGGTGTGGAGAAAAGGGAGGCTTTCTACACTGTTGGTGGGAAGGTAAGTTGATGCAGCCACTACAGAAAACAGTATGAAGGCTTCAAAAAACCAGAGTTGCCATATGATCCAGCAATCCCACTCTCAGGCATATACCCAGACAAAACCATCATCTGAAAAGACACGTGCACCCCAATGTTCACAGCAGCATTATTCACAATAGCAAATACAAGGAAACAACCCAAATGGCCATCAGCAGAGGAATGGATAAAAAGGATATATACAGACAATGGAACATTATTCAGCTACAAAAAAGAACAAAATAATGTCATTTTCAATAAGATGAATGGACCTAGAGATTATCATACTAAGCAAAGTAAGTCAAAGAGAAAGCTAAATATTTATTATATGGTATCACTTGTATATGAAATCTAAAATAAGACACAAGTGAATATATCTGTGAAAGAGAAAGAAAGAGACTGACAGATATACAGAACAGACTTGTGGTTGCCGAGGGGAAGAGAAGTTGGGAGAGGGAAGGACTGGGAGTTAGGGATTAGCAGATGCAAACTATTATTGATACATCGATATATAGGATGGATTAACAGCAACATCCTACTGTACAGCACAGGTAACTACACTCAACATCCTGTGACAAACCATAATGGAAGGAATATGAAAAGCAATGTGTGTGTGTGTGTGTGTGTGTGTGTGTATAAAATAATCACTTTGCTGTACAGCAGAAATCAACACATTGTAAATCAACTATACTTCAATAACATAAACATATATATAGTGTTTTTACAATAAAGAATACTTAACTCAAAGTAGACATTGAGTTAAAACTGAATGTTTTTGTATATTATTAACTTGATGATGTTGTACGAATTTAAATGTTTTCATCTGGAAGCAAAATCCAAATCAGTCATCTTGTAAGACTGTTAAGAATGTGGTCATCATTTTAAAAATATTTAGGAAAAAAGTAATAAATTTGTAAGAAGTGGATCAGAGTATGAATGAAATATTTATAGCATTCCTCTCTTTCTCTTACCCCTTTGTTTTGCACCAAAAGGGTGCAAAATTGAGATAAAATTTTATCAAATTTTAAAATTGAAATATCTGCCTCTAGCTACTGCAGTAAATGATGTGGTCATCAGAAGGCCCAAGGAAAACCATAAAACATTGGAAGGAGCCATGTGTACAGGTTGATAAATACCCAATTTCATCAAAACACTTTAGAACAGGAAGAGAAATTAGAGATAACCTTGTTCCACATCCTCATCTACCAATGAATAAACTAAAACCCAGAGTTAATAGTAGGTCTCTTTGTAGGTATCCATTTCCCAAGTTTGCTTGCAGTATAGCTAGCACATCTGGTGATACATGTGGTCTAATGTGGTCTACTATAAACTAGGGAGAAATTGTTTGGTGGTTCTCAAAATTTTGGGGTGCTGGTGTGTTTGTTGAGCATGCTCCATTCTCAGAGATCCAATTCAATAAAGTCTAAACGGAGTCTAGATGTTTGAAATTTTAACAGTGACTGTGATAAAGTCATCCTTGGTTAGTTTGATTAAGAGTGAGAAATATAAAATGTACAACTGCATGTTTTTAAAATGGATGTTAATACTGAGTAAGTAGGTTTTCCAAACAAGTTACAGCTTTTTTCATTAACTACAGCTGTTTTTCCCTTCCATTGACACTATAGGGAAAAGGGAATGGTGTTTAAACAAGGAACTGAGAGATCACAAAGCAATACTTGACCAATTTTCCACAAATGCAGATTCACCGGGGATACTTGTTACGCTATACACATTGATGGTGGGCTTTCTTGGCGGTCCAGTGGTTGAGACTCCACTGCCTCTACAGGGGGCACCCCCTGGGTCCCTGGTTGGGGAGTTTGGGAAACTAAGATCCCATATGTTGGGCAATGCAGACAAAATTATATACATATATATATTCATGGGGCCTTTTTCTCGAGAGTCTTACCAGGTTGATGTATGGTGGGACCCAGGAATGTGTAATTTTCAGAATAACTCCTGGTAATTCTGTCAACCAAACCCGGTTTGCAAACTCTGTCATGATCTGTTGTATTACTACCAGTTTCGACGGTTCTCAACCAAGGAACTCAGGAAAACGCTTACCTCCAGAGCTTCTGGATGGGTCTGTCTGCAGTAGGTCTGAGAATTTGTACTATTTCAGGCTCCCAGGTGATGATGATTCCTTGCGAACCTCTGGGCTAGACTGTGCTCTGCAAACCGAGGCAGAAGATTCACAGGAAAATGCCCAGAAACTGCTGCAATTTCTCTACTGAAACCCAGGCTTCTGCTCCTGCTGCCTGAAGAACAAGCAAATGGTGGCCGCTGCTGTTTTCAAGCCTGGAGCAGGTGCTTCCAATTCCTGAAACCTGGACGCGAACTTCCTGGGTGAGATTCTGGCCCATGGAGTTCTCAGGCCTCTGGGGGGAGAAGAGGCAGCATGGCCAGAGTGGAGAGGGGCTGCGGATGGGAAGCAGAAGAGGGGAAATTCTGCTAATTGCAAACACGAAAGGTAATGCAAATATGTAGATACGTTTTAGTAGTAGTTTGCCAGCAAATTGTATAAACTAATTAATACATGATCATGTTACAAACAGACACAGGGACTTCCTTGGTGGTCTTGTAACTAAAACTGCAGCTCCCAGGGCAGCGGGCCCTATTCAGTCCCTGGTCTGCGAAGTAGAAGCCACATGCCACAACTGAGTTCACATGTGATAATGAAGATCCGGAATGCAGCAAAGAAGATAGACGATCTCGCAAGCCGCAACTAAGACCTGGCACAACCACATATTTTTTTTAAAACACAAAATTACCTCATCTTTCATGGAAGTTATGTAGTGAATGCTGTAACATGCTACCCAGATAGCCCTCAGAACAGGCTCACTTACTTCCTCACTCCTGAGCTTGTTGCTGAGAGTGCTGCCAGGAATTGCATCAGTTGATGTGAGTCACCTGGCCTCAGGCTCTGCCCCGCTTCAGGAATAGCCAGCATCCAGTGACTGGATATGAGGCCCCTGCCAAAACTCTGAAAGGATCTTATAAGCTTTAGCACTCCATGTAGGTTGCTAAGGACTTTATGTGATTACTTTATCCTTACTGCATAGCAACCCACCTTATCTTTCTGCTCAGTCTTATTTCCTTCTCTTCCCTCCAACAGGTATTGACTCCAACAGCACTACTCCCAAATCCTCTTGCACTCAAATCTTTATCTCAGAAGATGTTATTGTTGTTTAGTCACTCTGTCATCCCCAACTCTTTTGTGACCCCATAGACTGCCATCCACCAGGATTCTCTGTCCATGTAATTTTCCAGGCAAGAATACTGGAGTGGGTTGCATGTCCATCTCTAGGGGCTTTTCCTTATCCAGGGATCAAAACTGTGTCTCCTGCATTGGCAGGTGGATTCTTTACTGCTGATCCCCGGGGAAGCCCCATCTCAGAGAATAATATAATATAATAGGTTTTAGCTAATAAGGTTAATAAGAAATAAACTAGATATAAATTATTGAAAAAAGAAAATTGCTCTCTGAAAAAACCTAAGTGAAAGAATGCAAAAACATGTAAAAATTTCATACAGGGATTAATAAAAGATTAATACAATAAAATCTATAGCCCTCTTCATCTCAAAAACCAAATATGAAAATACAATGTAAAAATTCTGTCTAGTAACAAAATAATAATATATCCTGGAGATAAACCTAAAAAGCAAAATAAAATTCATGATATATATGACATAAATTTTGAAATATTTAAAAATTATTTCAGGGCACTGAGGCAGATGGTTTTGTCCTCTCATTTATCAAAATGTAGTAATGTATCAATTTAATATTAGATGAGAAATAGAAAAAGTTATGAAATAGAAGAGTCTAAAGACAGGCTCAGGACTATATGAGGATTATTCTGTGAGAAAAGCAGCAATTTTTATAAATATGAAAAGAACGAAGTAGTCAAAATTAGTGCTGAAATGAGTGACTAACAATTTGCAAAAACTTGTCAGATTTATAAGTCATACAGTACACTACATGAAACCAGTCAGTCCTAAAAGAAATCAAGCCTAAATATTCATTGGAAGGACTGATGCTGAAGCTGAAGCTCTACTTGATGTGAAGAGCCAACTCACTGGAAAAGACCTGATGCTGGAAAAGACTGAGGGTAGGAAGAGAAGGAGACAACAGAGGATGAGAGGGTTAAATGGCCTAATCGACTGAATGGACATGGATTTAGCAAACACAGGGAGATTGTGAAGGACAGGGAAGACTGGTGTGCTGTAGTCCATGGGCTTGTACAGAGTTGGACACAACTGAGCAACTGAACAACAACGCACTAAAACAAGGTTAACTCTCGCTACTTAAGGCTTTGATTTTCGTCCTTCCTTTCACCTCCACAAATTCAATGTTCATTTTCATCATCTTTAGTGCACGTTCCTCTTCTCCCTCTCTTTTCTGTCAAAAATGAAGCATACTTAAGTCTTAAACAGCCAGTAACAACAGAAGAAAAAACTCTCGACCCCACCTGCCTCTTGGAGCTACCACCACATTGGTTTCCTTGATGGAAAGAGTTGCCACTGTTACTGTCTGTGCTTCTTCCCCTCTGGCTCCCCCTCCTGCAGCAGCCTGCCTTCAGACATCGGGACTCACCAGACCTGGGCCTCTGGAAACAGACTCTGTGACCAGAGAATTCTGGACTAAAGGGGTTTGAGGACATTCTCTCAGGAGACACACTAGTAAGAAAGTGAAGGGGCAGGATTGAGCAGATGCAGAAAGTGACCTATAGTGTATTAATAGTTCTGCTGAGGCCCCAGTTGATCCTGTGGGGAGCACTGAATCCTTCCAAACCACACAAGAAGGCCGGGCCTTTAAACCCCCACATCAGTTGCTGGGCTGGGCTGCCTTATGTGGGTAGTGTCCTGCAACTGAGGACAGCTGCCTAAGGGAATGATTACTCTTGGCTGAGGATGGAGTGACTGGCCCTACAGCAGGGACCCGGGTAAAACCACAGTATCCACTCCATCTCTGAGGGGCTCACAACCACTTGCTTTCTAGGTAATTTCTCCCCATCAGGGAAAAGCTTTGCCAGGATTCTGGTTGGCCTAGTTTCCTGGAGGGAATTTGTGTTTTCCACCCACACAGTGTAGATTCCACAGACCTAGAATTCTGGTTCCCAGGAATGGCAGCACTGACATTTATACTCTCGCTGCCACCTAGTCATCCAGGATCCTCCTGCCATGAGGCCAACAGGGAAAGAAAGGAGCCACGCTCCCAGCGCTGGTGATGGATCCCCTCTTCAGGGGGAGGCAGGGCAGCTGTTACCCAGGGCAGGAGGGGTGAATGTGTCTGGCCCTTAGCTGACCCACTGGGATGCCTGTGGCACTGCTATGCCTGGTGTCAATGGCATATAGAGAAACAGCCACCGCCTGGAAAGGGCACAGTGACCAGGGGCTCCAGCACCTCAGGAATGATGGTGTAGCTCACATCCACGCAGGCAAACTCCCTGGATCAGAAGAGGTGTTGGCTAAGGGAAGCAGCAGTCTAGAATGGGTGGTGAAGGAGAGAGATGGGGAGTATCAGTTTTAGTTCTGAGATCAGACTCAGCAACAGGGGCTGTAGTTCATCCTACCAACCCTTCTCTCACAAAATTTTCCTCCAGGAAATCAGGTTAACCAGACCCCTAGCAAAGCTTTTCCCTGATGGGGAGAAATTACCTAGAAAGCCAGTGGTTGTGAGTCCCTCAGAGCTGAGACGTGGCAGATACTGTGGTTCCACCCAGGTCCCCACTGTAGGCCAGTCACTCCATCCTCAGTTAAGAGCCACCATCCCCACAGGCAGCTGTCCGCAGTTGCAGGGCACTGCCATGCACAGGCAGCCCACTCCAACGACTACTGGTTATGATCCATCCTTGTGGGAGGACATCCTAGTGACTTCCCTTTGTTGCCATGAGAAACGCAAAATTCTTACAGAATTCCCTGGTTCCTTTATTATTCAGACACTCCTTATCCTTGCAGGCTCATTTCTCACTACTCTTCAATTTCCATAGTTTCTCTTTGCACCTAGCCTTTGACTAGATAATCTCATCTTAGTTCTTATGTCCTAGACAATACTCACTGTAGAGGCAATGCTATCAAACATAGTGAAATAATGTAGTATATAGATTAATAGAGTATATCCTGAAGCCAGACTTCCATTAGTCTGTGCATTAGCCATGAGTCCTTGGACAAGTTATTAAATAGTTTATAGTTTAATAGTTGTTCATAGTTTTTGGTAAGAATTAAATGAGATAACATATAAAATATTTAGATTATATGAGACACATAAAACATTGAATATGTTAACTATTTTAAAAATTTCCTAGGTTCTTTAATTACTGCTGCCAAACATCACAGAGAGCATTGCAATCACCTTTTCTTCCCACTTAGATACTTCTCCAGATTATAAATTCTTTGGGAGCCTAATATATTCTCTGGCCTAATCAAGAATCTAGGAATAATTACTCAAAATTTGTGCAGAATGCAATGGTAATGAGGGTATGTAAATCATTCTGTGGGTCAGGGAGTGTTCAAAGAAGGAAGAAGGGCAACTTGAACTCAGTTCTGCAGAATAAACAGGAGAGATCCAACCAAGGAAGGAAGAAAAGGACAACCCCTGTATAGAAAACAGGATTGGTGAAGGATTAGACTCAGTAATGAGCATCACAGCAAATAGGTGATAAAACTATTGCAAAAGGGCGAAGAGGAAGTGGTGGGAGGCGAGACTGGCAATTGGTAGTGAAGAAATGATTACACAATAGAGCCTTTGTTTCCCAGACAATGCATAAACTTTTCAGTTCAGTGTGACCCTGGGAAGCAGGGAGCCCTTAGGAAAGCAAAGATTGGATTTCCTGACACCTGGGGGATGGAGACTTAGAATTGTATTTACTCATTCTTGAGCCTATCTTACACCCAATAATTGGTACCATCTCCTCCCCCTCCCCATGCTGCTCCTGCTGCTGCTGCTGCTGCTAAGTCGCTTCAGTCGTGTCCGACTCTGTGCGACCCCATAGACGGCAGCCCACCAGGCTCCCCCGTCCCTGGGATTCTCCAGGCAAGAGCACTGGCGTGGGTTGCCATTTCCTTCTCCAATGCATGAAAGGGAAAAGCAAGAGGGAAGTCGCTCAGTCGTGCGTTACTCTTAGCGACCTCATGGACTGCAGCCTACCAGGCTCCTCTGTCCATGGGATTCTCCAGGCAAGAGTACTGGAGTGGGGTGCCATTGCCTTCTCCGCTTCAGCAGCAGCAGCAGCAGCCTCCCCCTCCCCATTGGTAACCTCTAATGTGTTCTCTGTATCTATGAATATACTTCTTTTTTGTTATATGTACCAGATTGTTGTATTTATTTTTAGATTATACATATGAGTGATTTCATATATATTTGTCTTTCTCTTATTTCACTTTGTATAATGCCCTCCAAATCCATCAATGCTGCTGCAAATGGTAAAATTTCATTCTTTTAAATGGCTGAGTAATATTCGATTGTGTATCTATACCACAACTTCTTTATCTGTTGATCTGTTGACGGACACTTAGGTTGCTTCCATGTCTTGGCTACTGTAAATAATGTTGCTATGGACACTGGGGTGAGTGTATCTTTATGGTTATGTGTTTTTTGTTTTTTGATATATACCTAAGAGTAGAATTGCTAAAAACTATTTTTGGTTCTGTAAGAAACCTTCATACTGGTTTCCACAGTGGCTGCATTACATTCCAACCAACAGTATATGTGTTCCCTTTTCTTTGTATCCTTGCCAACACTTTTTATTTGTGTTCTTTTTTTTTTTTTTTTTTACTTTATTTTACTTTACAATACTGTACTGGTTTTGCCATACATTGACATGAATCCGTCTCAGGTGTACATGAGTTCCCAATCCTGTAGCTAGAGATGAGCAAAATAATAATGTGTTTCTTTTAGCATTATTCTTTTTACTGTTTTCCTTTCATGTTCTTTTTCTGATTATCCCATAAAATTCTAATATCAGGACTTGAGTATATATATATATGTGTATACATATGCCAGAGATTCCCCATTGTTTGTCTTTATAGATATACTAGACTTCTTCTGCCTTGCATCCTTTCCCATGTTTATTCTTTCAGGATCCTCTAAAGGAACCAGTTGATTGCTTGCATAAATTCATTACAACCAAAGAGTTCATGACTTATAAACTGTTATGTTAAAATGGCATTTCTATTTTTTTTAGAGCAATTTTATTTTATTTTATTTTTTTAATTTTTATTTTTACCTTATTTTACTTTACAATACTCTATTGGTTTTGCCATACATTGACATGAATCCACCACGGGTGTACATGAGTTCCCAATCCTGAACCCCCTCCCACCTCCCACCCCATATCATCTCTCTGGATCATCCTCGTGCACCAGCCCCAAGCATCCTGTATCCTGTATTGAACATAGACTGGTGATTCGTTTCTTACATGATAGTATACATGTTTCAATGCCATTCTCCCAAATCATCCCACCCTCTCCCTCTCCCTCTCCCTCAGAGTCTAAAAGTCCATTCTATACATCTGTGTCTCTTTTGCTGTCTCACATACAGGGTTATCATTACCATGTTTCTAAATTCCATATATATGTGTTAGTATACTGTATTGGTGTTTTTCTTTCTGGCTTACTTCACTCTGTATAATTGGCTCCAGTTTCATCCATCTCAAAAAAAAAAAAATGGCATTTCTATTGTTTTCTCACATTACAGTAGAAACAACGGGTGAGATATATGGGAAAGTGTATTCCCTCTAGCCATTCATGTATTGTAAACATTAGAAAGTTTAACTTCTTTTATTCATTGACCTATTTATTCATCCAGCAAGTATTTCTTAGACTGCTACTATTTACAAGTCATTTTGATTCCTGGGTAGCTCAAACAGTAAAGAATCTGCCAGCAAGGTGGGAAACCTGGGTTTGATCCCTAGGTTGGGAAGATCCCCTGGATTAGGGCATGACAGCCCGCTCCAGTATTCTTGTCTGGACAATCCCAGACAGAGGAGCCTAGCAGGCTACAGCACATGGAGTCACAGAGTCGGATACAACTGAGTGACTAGCACACACACATATACAGAAAGTATAGAGATGAGTAAGCCCGATCTCTTTCCTTAAGAATATTAGAGTCTAACAAAAGTGATAAAACAAATACACAGCTAATAATAAATGGGATAACACCAGAGGAGAAAGAAAATGAAATAGTGTGGGTGCATAGAGAAAGAGATCTTCTGTCAGTCAACCATACTAGCGTTTCAAAGTTGCTTCTCCGTGGGTTTTAATAAGATGGTTGAGATTTCTAATGCAGATATGTATGGAGGTTTGGAAGGGAATTTCAGACAGAGAGAACATTATGAACAAACATGGGAAATGTGAGAAGTATAGGGAGAAGTGCTGTCACAGGGTCTTGCTTGCTTTAAGGAAAGAGAGGAAAATCAGTGACCTTTAAGTGGCTTTTTCTAGCATATTGAAGATTGAATCCTTGTTATCTGTACTAATTAGCTTACTGTGGACTGCTGCTGAATATCAACAGGCCCTGTGCTACGAACTGAGGATATAATACATCAGAACCTGACATTTCTAAGCTCATTGCACAGTGAGATTCTATTAAGGTATTTTATTTACTACAAAGAGAAGAGAGAAAAGTGCTAATAGAAGTGTGAACAAAGTTTTATTTCACCAAAGAGGCCACCTTGCCCAGGGGTTTTTCTCTTATTTCTAAACATAGAAATCATCGTTAATTTTTTCAGTGTTATACAAGTATTTATAGCCTCTGTCTTAGTTTATCAATACTTCCAGCCAAACTTAATCCTTTAGATGAGTATATTCATTTTGTATGTCTCAACTTTTATCACTTTATCCACTATTTATTTACCCTTTCCCTTGACCCTTTATTCCTTCCCACCCCCTTTTCCTTTCTTCCACTAATATTTTCTGGGTGAACCTGTAAGACAGATACTGTAATGGAGGTTGAAGGTGCGGTTATGTAGGAGCCATGGTCCCAGGTTCCTGGTGACATGGTCCCCGACCAAGCTGATGGGTGCTGTGAACTCTGGAGAGCAGCAAATATCCAAGGACAAACATTTATTTTCCCCAAGTATCAGAAGCCTGATTTCAAAGCTTGTGTAGCATATACATAGTTTTGCTGAATTTGGACTCTGGAAGGGCTTCCTAGAGTATCAATTAACCCCTCTTTCCATTTTAGACCTGCTTATTCCTGTAACTGCCAACAACAAGGAAAATGTTAATGAACAAACCCCTCAAACCTCTTATCCGAGTGCAAGGCTTATCCCAAAGTACAACCATCTCTCATCTGAATTTCTTTTCTCCTTACATTTACTTACAACCCAGATATGATGAAATGCCAGGCTTTTTCACTGAAGCTTTATTTTTAATGGATGCAAATGGAAACAATTTAAATATCTATCATAGACAAATATAAGAACAAACTGTGATATATTCAGACAATGGAGTACTACTCAACAATGCTAAGAACAGATAGTATGTACACACAACATGATGAATAATTCTTAAAATAATAATGCTTAGCAAGAGGCTACATAAGTAAGAAAATATACTGTGCAACCTCATTTACACAAAACTCTAGACAATGCAAGCTTGTGAGAGAGACCAGATCGGCAGATACCAGGGAAGGAGGCACGTGGTGAAGGTCAAGAGGGAAAGATTACAAAGGTGTACAATACAAGAAGACCTTGGGGAGGGTTATGTATATGGATTTTAGGTGTGGTGATGTTTTCATTAATGTATACATATGTCAAAACTTATCAAATTATATACTTTAAATATGTGAAGTTTATTGAATGTCAGCTATTTCTCACTAAAACTTACTCTTCTGTTAAGACAAACACAGGCTCTTATTTAATTATTTGTTTAAATAGACTAAGTGACATGATGAGAGGGACCAGGGCTGTTTCATTCAATATCTCTGCCAGTGACTGGTCCAAGGTGGACTTTCAGAAGATACATGATAGATGACTATAGAAGGAGTTAAGATATACTGCAGTTGAATGATGTGCTATTTTGGCCTTGCTTTGGTTCACACATTAAAATGCTGATCAGGCTGTAGTGTTAGCCGTTAACTATATTATTTCCCTTGTCATGAAGACAACTACAGTATAAATGTCCTTGAAGAATGTTTTTATCTTTAAAAGCAACTAAAATAAGCCCAAACTCAGCTACCAATTTTAATAGGAATTTATGTAGAAATGAAAGCCACGAAAGGTTAGTAAACATCAAGAGACAGCGAAACATTTTGCTTGTAATATTTAGAGATAAGTTAGCTGCTAACAGCATCCCATGGTGTGTAATCCCATCTGGGTAGGTGAATTAGTGTCATGATGAAATGACTAACTTCTGCTTTGCCAAATGTTTATGACACAAGTGATGTCCATCACAACAGTGGGGAGACTTACTTCACTTTCCTCTGTCTACAATGATAGTCTCAGAAAGGTGTCATGAATGGACACTCAGTGAAGAATCTCTGTGCAGCCCTTTCAATTGCTCCCACTGTCATCATTTTTAAATTCTGATTTTTTTTTAAGGCTTAGAGGTTGTTAGTTATTTACGCATCCCTGTACAAAAATTTCAACTCTGAGCCATTGGAGAAATTGTGAGGGAGTTAAACCTGGAGTCTGTCTTGGAAAGTGATCTATGATTTTCTTCCCCATAGTCTCAATAGCAACCCTGTCCTGCATTAAAATGGTTAAAACATACTTGACGACAATCCCATCAACCATCTTCTCTATAAATGCAAACACAGAGGCAGAATTACCTTAGAAGTTGCAGCCCTTCATTTTTTCACCCTGTTTTATATTCTCCATCCTGATTCATTTTATCCTGACTCCCTCTGCCTGCCAGCTTCCCTCGCCTTAAAATAGTTGTTTGAGCAGCTGCGAATGTGCTCGATGACAATTGCTTTTGTGATTTACTCGAAATTCTGCCAATTTTTAGGCCTGGAAAAAAGAAGCCTAAGATCTCTGGGGATATCACTGTTCGAGATACTATTTAATCTTCCTGTAGTATCCTCTCTCAGCCCTTTCCTGGTGCAGTGCACTGCCGTGGGAATTGTGGAAAACACCCTCTACTGTTTTCTTTCTTCTGACAGGTAGTATTTTGAATCCTCATTATTTCTTTTATTTCATTTGTATGCTAAGTCGCTTCAGTCATGTCCAACTCTTTGAGACCCTATAGACTATAGCCTGCCTGCCAGGCTCCTCTGTCCCTGGATTCTTCAGGCAAGAATAGTGGAATGGGTTGCCATTTTTTCTTCCAGGGAATCTTCCCAACCCAGGGATCGAACCCGCATCTCTTATGTCTCCTGCATTGGCAGGTGGGTTCTTTACCACCAGCACCCCCAATAATGTCTCAAATTTTTCTTTGGCTCTGTTCACCAAAAATAACAGATACTCCTCAGCTTGCAGGGTATAATCTGTCCTCTTACATTTTGTTCTAAGGTCCATGAGGATTAAAAAAAGAAAAAAGTGGTCACTGTTACTGGCCCATCTTTGACTGACAGCTGGAAACTGAGAAAATGAAGCAGGAATAGTCGGTTCTGTATCTAAAAATTCTAAATTCATTATAAACAGAGACCTCTAATTCACAGAGTTTGCCAATGTAATCTTATAATATCGTGACAAGAAATAATTGCATTGTCTAACTTTCAGAAGTTGTCACTTTTCCATGGGCAAATTAGTGAAGAAAAAAGGTTTTTGTAATCTGGTGAAAAGCCCAGATAAACATGGCTCCCCTGCTGGCCCAGCAGTAAAGAATCCACCTGCAATGCAGGAGACCCAGGTTTGATCTCTGGGTCAGGAAGATCCTAAGATCCTCTGGGAAAGGAAGTGCCTACCCACTCCAGTATTCCTACCTGGGAAATACCATGGACAGAGGACCTTGCAGGCTGTAATTGATTGGGTTGCAAAGAGTCAGACATGACTTTGAGTCTAAACAACAGCTATGACCACAAGTATACAAGGATCAAAACAAGTCAAATGTGTGTTTCCCCATTTGAATAAGAATAATTATTTCTATTTTTCAAATTGTTTATGTAAATTTCTTATGTTATAAGGGTTTTGCAAATCTTTTAGGATATTTCTCTGTTCACTGTTATAAAAACATTTTACACTGGGTATCATTGTCTTAAAAAAAACTGGAAGAAATAATAATTTGTCCTAACAGCTTACATATTTCATTTTATTACCATAAACAAAACAGAACCTACTGAGCTTATACTTTGATGCTTCTCATTTACAGATGAGAAAATGAGAAAAAATGAATCTTGGAAAATTTATCAAGTTTTCCCAAGGATCCATGTCAAATAGCTGAATATAGTACCAAGGCCTGTATCCATCCATTTTAGCTACAATGCCCCACTGATACACTGAATTTCCTCTAGGATTCTGCAGAAAGAGGAATTAGTGGGTCCCCTTGCCATTTTCCCCTGGAAGAGGAAATGGCAACCCACTCCAGTATTCTTGCCTGGAAAATCCCACGAACAGAGGAGCCTGGCTAGGTACAGTCCCTAGGGTTGCGAAGAGTCAGACAGGACTAAGCACATAGGCTCTCCATTTTGGATGCTTGCCATGAAGCAAGCCATGACATATTTGTCACCGTCCAATCTCTCAGTCCTGTCTGACGCTTTGCACCCCGTGGACTGCAGCACACTAGGCTTCCCTGTCCTTTACCATCTTCTGGAGTTTGCCCAAACTCACGTCCATGGAGTCAGTGATGTCATCCAACCATCTCATCCTCTGTCATCCCCTTTTCCTCCTGCCTTCAATCTTTCCCAGCATCAGGGTCTTTTCCAATGAAAATCGTGAGTTTAAGTATGCAATTGAAGTGTGAGAGGTGTGGCGAACTATTATTGCATAACTAGGAACAAGAGTAACTTGGACATCTTGGGAAAAATCTTATTCAGCCTCATGTTTAAAGATAACGATTCATTAAGCCTTAGGGTTCAGAGGGTGAGGGGCGATTTAAAATTTTCCGCAGGTGATTCTCATGCTCACTCAACTTTGGGAGACATCAGATTTGATGTGTTCTGAAGGGGGCAACAGAGGATGAGGTGGTTTGATGATACCACCAAATCAATGAACGTGACTTTGAGCAAACTCTGGGAGATAGTGAATGACAGGGAAGCCTGGTGTGCTGCAGTCCATGGGGTCGCAATGAGTCAGACTCGACTGAGAAACTGAATGACATTGGGACCACTTAACTTCCGATTTTGTTTGTGCGACTTTAAGGAGTTCATCTCATCTCCCTAATCTAGCCCTCACTATTATTTCCCAGTCTCAGAAAAGCATTCCTTTGTTATATGGCAATTTCTCTTGTTCTAATATAGAAATTATTGGGATGGTCATACTTTAAACTAGGTCTCCCACATTGTAGGCAGATTCTTTACCATCTGACCCACAAGAAAAGCCCGAGAATACTGGAGTGGGTAGCCTATCCCTTCTCCAGCAGATCTTCCCAACCCAGGAATCAAACCGGGGTCTCTTGTATTGCAGGCAGGTTCTTTACCAACTGAGCTATCGGGGAAGCCCCCTAAGCCTGATCAACCATGTATCATTTGGAGAGATAATGTGGTATCTGAAGGCCAACACTAGAAGTGAAAGCTTTTCTTTCCCCACCACAAGATGAGCTTATTTTATTCATCTTTTTATATCCAGTACCTCTCATACAACCTGAAGAACAGATTTTTAGTATTGTTTTTCTATGCAATTGGCACATTTTAAACCTAGAGGAGCCTGGTGGGCTGCAGTCCATGGGGTCGCTAAGAGTCTGATACGACTGAGCAACCTTACTCTCACTTTTCACTTTCACACATTGGAGAAGGAAATGGCAACCCACTCCAGTGTTCTTGCCTGGAGAATCCCAGAGACGGGGGAGCCTGGTGGGCTGCCGTCTATGGGGTCGCACAGAGTCAGACACAACTGAAGTGACTTAGCCGCCGCACCAGCAAACCTACTGTCACCAACGTTCATTCAACTATCTTTTTTTTGATAGCTATCTGTATCTTGTACCTAGCACCAGGCAACTTGCCAAGTGTTGAGGATAACTTGGTAAGCAAAGTAGGTTCAGCTCTTGCTCTGACACTGTGCATTATCCAGTGAAGCTAACAGACCAAAAAATAATCTAGAAATATAGACTTACAAACAGTTAATTTCATTGTCAAGTGTTGGACTTGGGTAAGAGACTGCTAGCCTCAGAGAATCCTCCAAACCTCCACTCTCCCAGAGGAGCCTGGTGAGGGGAGAAACCCCCAAGCATTGGATCAAGCCAAGGGGCCCTCAGAACCTCCTGCCCATGAGCAGATCCTAGACAAGCCCCGGGTTTGTTGGCAAAATGTTGACTTCCTGTGCAGCAACGCCAAACAGAAATATGGAGCCTGTCACGGTAGAAAGCTGTGTTTTCCAGGCAACGGTGGAGCACAGTAGGCTAACACCTCAAAAGCTGTGTCTAAAACCACCTCCCAAAAGAAATGCAGGAAGGCAATGTGGCCGTCTCAGGAGGCCTTACAAATAGCTGAGGAAAGAAGAGAAGTGAAAGGCAAAGGAGAAACAGAAATACATCCCCAACTGAATGCAGAGTTCCGGAGAATAGCAGGGAGAGAGAAGAAAGGCTTTGTAAGTGAACAATGGAAAGAAATAGAGGAAAACAGTAGAATGGGAAAGACTAGAGATCTCTCCAAGAAAATTGGAGATATCAAGGGAACATGTCATGCAAGGATGGACACAATAAAGACAGAAACCATAAGGATCTAACAGAAGCAGAAGATATTAAGAAGTGGTGGCAAGAATACACAGAAGAACTATACAGAGAGGTCTTCATGACCTGGATAACCACAGTGGTGTCGTCACTTACCTAGAGGAAGACATCCTGGAGTGTGACGTCAAGTGGGCCTTAGGAAGCATTACAATGAAAAAAGCTAGTGGAAGTGATGGAATTCTAGCTGAGCTATTTAAAATTGTAAAATGTAATGCTTTTAAAGTGCTGCACTCAATAAAGTGCTGCTCAGTATCCACAAGTTTGGAAAACTCAGCAGTGGCCACAGGACTGGAAAAGGGAAGTGATAAAGAATGTTCAAACTACTATACAATTGCAGTCATTTCACATGCTAGCAAGGTTATATTCAAAATCATTCAAGCTAGGCTTCCACAGTGTGTGAACCAAGAACTTCCAGATGTACAAAATGGGTTTCAAAGAGCCAGAGGACCCAGAGATCAAATTTCCAACATTTGTTGGCTCATGAAGAAAACATGGAAATTCCAGAAAAGCATTTGCTTCTGTTTCATTGACTATGCTAAAGCCTTGATTGTTTGGATCACAAGAAACTTGGAAAATTCTTAAAGAGATGGGAATATCATGCCACCTTACCTATCTCCTGAGAAATATGTATGCAGGACAAGAAGCAACACTTAGAATCCGACATGGAAAAATGAACTGGTTCCAAATTGGGAAAGGAGTACATCAAGGCTGTATATTTTCATCCAACTTATTTAACTTCTATGCTGAGTATATCATGCAAAATGCCAGGTTGTATGAAGCACAAGCTGGAATCAAGATTGCCAGGAGAAATATCAAGATTGCCAGATGACAACACCTTTATGGCAGAAAGCAAAGAGGAGTTAAAGAGCCTCTTGAGGAAGGTGAAAGAGAGTGAAAAAGCTGGCTTAAAATTCAACATTCAAAAAACTAAGATCATGACATCCAGTCCCATCTACATGGCAAATAGATGGGAAAAAAGTGGAAACAGTGACAGAGCTCCAAAATCACTGCAGATGGTGACTGCAGTCATGAAATTAAAAGACGCTTGCTCCTTAGAAGGAAAGCTATGACAAACCTAGACAGTGTATTATAAAGCAGAGACATCACCTTGCTAACAATGGTCCATATAGTTTATGGTTTTTCAAATAGTTATTATGAATGTGAGAGTTGGATCATAAAGAAGGCTGAGTGCCGAAGAATTGATGACTTCAAACTGTGGTGTTGGAGAAGACTCTTGAGGGTCCCTTGCACTGCAAGGAGATCCAACTAGTCAATCCTAAAGGAAATCAACCTTGAATATTCATTGGAAGGACTGATCCTGAAGCTGAAGCTCCAATACTTGGTCTACCTAGTGTGCAGAGCCGACTCATTGGAAAAGACCCTGGCGCTGGGGAACATGGAGGGCAGGAGGAGAAGGGGATGGAAAAGGATGAGATGATTGGATGGTTGGATGGCATCACTGACTCAATGTTCATGAGTTTGAGCAAACTCCAGGAGATGGTGAAGGACAGAGAAGCCTGGTGTGCTGCGGTCCGTGGGGTTGGGAAGCCTGGTGTGCTGCAGTCCGGGGGTTGCAAAGAGTTGGACACGACTTAGTTGCTGAGCAACAACAACAAGAGACTGCTAGCTGTCCTCTAATATTTCTTTCCCTTATGTTCCAGAGTAGCAGAATTTGTAGCTGTCAGTATGCTGTTTTTTTTAATCGAAGTGTAGTTGATTTATAATGTGTTAGTTGCATGTGTACAATAGGTGATTTAGTTGTACATACATATATCTATTTTTTTCAGAGTCTTTCTTTTCCCTTATACGTTGTTATGAAATATTAAGTATAGTTCCCTATACTATGCAGAAGGTCCTTGTTGGTTATCTGTTTTATATATAGCAGTGTGTATACATTAATCCTAAGCTTTTAATTTATCCCTCCCTTTTCTCTTTCCACTTTGGTAGCCATAATCTTTGTTTCTATGTCTGTGGGTCTATTTCTGTTTTGTAAATAAATTCATTTGTATCACTAAAACTTTTTTTTAGATTCTACATGTAAGTGATATTACATAGTATCTGTCATTCTCTGTCTGGCTGACTTCACTTAGTATGACCATCTCTAGGTCCACCCATTGCTACCAAGCTTTTTTTTTTCAATGAAGGAGGTCATGTAACTAAGTTCTGATAAATAGGATACATGTGAAAATATCATGGGGCACGTTCCAACAGCCTTCCCCAGGAGCACCTGATGGGTATCCTTTGTCCCTTGTTTTTGTCCCTTCCTCTGTTGCTGCTGATTGGAATGTGGTATTGGTCACAGCTGCATCGTGGATCATGAGAATATGGGTAACTTCTTTGGGTCTTGGAGTGAAAGACTGGAGTGGGCTTGAGTTCCTGAAAAGTTTGGGGAATGGCACAACCATACCATCTCTAGGTTACCTTCCTTAGGAGTTTCACAGGGTATTCTGAGAATAATCAAAGGGAAAATGGAGATCAGATCTAGTCTAGGAGTCAAGGAAACCTTCCCCAGAAGAAATTTCATTTCAGCATATGTTTAGAGGTTAGATAGGTGGTGTGTTGAAGATGAGGTGAAGCAGAGAGGACGAATATAATAGAGGATTTCAATCTACAGAAATTAGGTTACTGGGAGGAAATAATGTACGCGAAAATGATTTGCAAAGCAACACTGCTCTAACCATAAGATATTCTTCTTATGAAACCTGTGCTTCTCAGCACATGTTTCAAGGCCTGCTGGAGTTAATTACCTGACCACATCTCACCGCTTTCATCTCTTGTTAATCCCTGCCATGGATTTCAGACCAGGCACCTCAGTTTGCAGTTGCCTTCTAGCATCCTTCTCTGCCAAGCCACATCATTTTAGACCCTTTAAACTTTGCCTCCTTCATGGAGAATATTTTCTTAATAACTCTGCCTCCTCTCCAGAGCTCTGATAATGAGAGTCCTTCCACTCTTTTCCATTCACCGTCATTCTTAGGCTGAGTAATTTTCCCTGTATCTCTGTTCTTAATCCATTTCCCCTATGGGTTACCCAAGAGCAAGGTCTAGGCTCTGTATTTTCTTTTATTTCTGGGAATACCTATCTCCAACCTCTGCTCCAATACATTTTGGTGACTGAATGGCTGGAGTCCAGGTTGAAAGTCCCATCCATTTGAGTCTTGCCCCTAGATGTGGGCCTGTTCTGTGATGAGATTCTTTGAGGACCAGTCAAATATAATCATTTCTCATCTTGAAAGCTCCAATATTAAGAGTGGCCCTGAAAAATTCATCAGGGGAATAAAGTTTTGCTTGTCACTTCTGCTTCCCTGCAGGCTTTTGGGTAAATAATGGTGTATGTATAGGAGCTCTGATGGTCAAATGCAATATTAAATCTACTTTCTGTCTCTCTCTCTGGTCTGCCTGGTGGAATTTGATGTATTGAATTTTACATTTAGGAACCAATTTCCTTGTGATAAATTCATGCTCCAGGCTATACAGTGGTGACCACTGCATTAGGGGCTTTCTGACAAATGAACAGGTATGTAAGCTGCTTGTGTCACCCGTGATGTGGGTGACTTCCCCTGAGTCCTTGATCCTAAAGAGATTTAGACTCTTCGTACTCACTGCTGGCTTCAAAATGGATACAGAAAGTTTGTCATATTCGGAAACTTTTCTTTCTCATCTTCGCTGAACCATCACACTCGAGTCCTTCTGTAAGCATGCAATGTCAGGACTTCCGTGGTCCAATGGTTAAAACTTTGCCTTCTGATACAGAGGGTGGGGGTATTATCCTTGGTCAGGGAGCTAAGATCCGCATCCCTCACGGCCAAAATCCAAAACATAAAACAGAAGCAATATCGTAACAAATTCAAGAAAGACTTTTAAAAACTGGTCCATGTCAAAAAATTAAAAAAAAAAATTATTCAGTGTCAACCCTGAGAAGCAAAACCTCAACTATATGGAGTCAGGGGCAGAAGGAACTATTGTAGATAATTGAGATGGTTCCATATTAATCAAAAAACTGACCAAGCTAATATAATTTTTTAAACTATAAGCTCTATTGAAGAGACTTTCTCTAAATTTTTGCATTTGTCTCCTTGCCTTCTTTCCTAGAAAATGTGTAACATATTTACTTTTTCTCATTCATTTATTCAACTAACATTTGTTGAGTATCAATTAAATGCTAAGTACTAAGAACAAGACAGTAAAAAAAGAATTTTTCTGTGATCTCCAAAGGCTCATAGCCAAGAAAGAAATAGGCAGACATTTTCTGTTAAGGGGCAGATGGTAAATGTTTGTGGTTTTGCAAGCCACAGAGTGTCTGTCACAACTACTGTGGCATCTGTAGTGCAAAAGCAGCTTGAAACCCTAAGTCCCATTTTATCTGTCTGTGAAACACCTACTCATCATTAAGACTCTGCTCAAAGAAACAGTTTTATATGAAACCTTTTCTGATGATGACAAATGGAAGAAATTGTTCCCTCTTTTGTGTCTTGCCGTATTCTGTCCAGCTTTTTCTCAGGGCACCTCTTAATACTTGATTGCACCCATTTGTCTCTTATTTCTGAAAGGCTATCCCAGCAGAGGGAACAGTGTCAGCAAAGGCGTACAGGCATGTCTGGGGATGTCTGTTACACTGACTGGCTGGATCAGGGTCGTGAAGGTGGGAGGTGCTGGTACAGTGAAGAAAAGTGCTGCGAGGGTGTGCAATCGCTAGTGTTAGGCATTGGCTGAGCTGTTTCTAAAATAAGGTCTACTCAGGGCTTTCTGAAGGAAAATGTGTGATCAGATGAATGTTCAAAAAAAGCATTCCAGTAGTCTTGTGAAGTGGGTTAGGGCTTGAGAAAAGGAGACGAGATGGATGGATGCCGGCTTGTTAGGATGACAGCTGCAGAAACCAGAGCATCATTTTTGGTGTAGAAGTCTTGGTTGCCACCACTGTGCAAACTTAAATTGCACAATAGAACCCTGGCTTTAGTTGGCTCTGAATCAGAACTCAGAAAAAGCCCTTCTAGATCTAGTGTCAGCTTTCTTAAATGTATGACCCTGGAAAAGCCATTCACCCTCTCTTGAGTTTATAGCCGCAGCTGCAACATGAGGAAGGTAGTTTAAGTGATTTCTAGGCTATTTTCTAGCTCTACATGCCTGTGAGTTAATTGCTTGATTCCTGGTATCATTTTTCACATGAGAATTAGTCTATATCTTCCTGATCCCTTTTTGCTAACTTTGGACAACCTTAATTGAATCCTAATATTTTTAAGAGCATAGTTTAGAGTTTAATTTTATGAAAGCTATGTTGAGAAAATTTCAGAGATAACTTAGAGTGCTTTTGCTTTCTTTTCTTTCCCCCTCACCTCCCAGTGATTCTCCCTGTGAAATATTTCATGACTCTCCCCTGCCTTTTTTTAAATCTCCAATTCCACATTTAGCTCCTGTCATTAGTTCATTATCCTATAGCTTTTGTGGCTCTTTACTCTGGCACTAATTGATCTTTCCACGCTTATTATCTCTTCTTCCCCATGCTCCAGTAAAAAAAAAATCCCCACTTTGAACCTATTTTTTTGCCCTATTTCATATCATCTTTTAGTAATTTGTTTACTTGTCTGTCTCCTGCCCAGGGTGTGACTGTGTCTTATTGATCTGCATCTCCAGAGACCAGCAGAGTGCCTGATATACCAATGAACCCAATGAGTGAGTGAACCTCGAGAAGGTTTAGGTTTATGCCAGTTCTTCCCTCTTCCTATGGTATCTTTCTCATCTCCCAATCCCAGCCCATGCCCAGGCTTCTCAAATACAACCCTCTTCTGCAGAATGTTTTTTCTGAGTGTCTGAGCAGGTCAGTTCTCTTGTCTTAGAGTTTCTTGTAGCATAGTTTTTTCTTTCTCTTCGGCATCTCTCATTGTTGCTTATGTTTACTTATTATGTAGGGATCTCTGCCCTCTGTAGGACAGGATTACCTGGGATACACAGAACCTATGTCTTACTTTGCTTCTTCTGAAGTATCTATGGCAATGCTTGCAATTAATGGGTGTTCAATTAAGGTGCTCAAGGATAGACAAATCCAACTCCCTGTGGCAAAGACTCAACAAGCATCATACTGTCTGTTTTATGACAAACAAACATGATTTTTGTAGCAATGAACAACATCACTGCCCTCTTCCCTGTGGTCTGGTTCTGATAACCTGGGAGCAGTTGAAAGTAGGCTTTCTCGAGAAAAAAATAAGAGCGCCCACAATCTCTGCATTCCAAATGTGGAAGGATTTACCTATGGGGTCTACAAGCAACAATTTACATCTTGGTTTATGTGAAGGATAGAAAGCATAAGCTTGTGAGTGGGGTTGCTGACACAGCAGGGAGGCAGGAGGCAGCAGAGGGAGCAGGGGTTGGGGCTCAGGGCCAGGATGAAGAAATTAATAATCCACTTATTATTCAGAACAGCAAATGGCTGCAGGCTATTGGCAAGAGGTTCAGCAATTATCTGATTAACTGCTAATGTTACACCAAGAAACCTCTTCAAGACTGCATTTTTTTTTTTTTTTTGGCCAATAGCAGAATGGCAAAAAGCTGCTATTTTGTGTGAAAAGCTGAGAGCTGCAGGTAGGTGGGCTGTACTGAGACCCTGGTGGGCCGTCATTCTTTCAAAGTTGGAAGCAAATGGCCCTTTTTGCTGCAGTTATAACTCTTCCTGGAAATATCAGTTCTCTGTAGCACCATAACTCAAATTTAATATGAGGCTGAAGTTGTTTCCCTTTTCATTTTGAGCTCCTGCTTAGGATAGGAGATCCAGGTATCTATCTTTTCAGTGGGAATTTAGAAAACAGCTTGCATATCTCTCCTGGTGACACCCACGCCACACCAGGGCAGGAAGATATCTCCCCTTGCTTCGTAATGTGGGTTCAAATCTCTCCAGCCTCTGCACTCTGTTCTGGTTGCTCGTAAGAAATTACCCTTATTTTAAAGTCAGATGCCACCACTGTAGCATACAGATCTTTTATTCACCTCCATTCCTGCCTTTCTTTAGGACACTGGCTTTTTAATTAATCACCAAAAGACTTGGAAAGCCCACTCTGTCTTGAGATTAGAGTTTGATTAAGATTCATTGAGACTAGACTGTGTGGGTTGATTGTAAGCTACCTTTGCCAACATTTAAAAATAAACTCAGTTCTCAATTATTTAAAAATAAATGTGAAAGTGCTTATTTCAAACTGGCAATGATCACCAGAAACATAATCACAATTGATCTCCCCTTAATTTGTGTTCCTGATGATTCAAGAATCCGTAGGAAGTCTGTAATAATGTTCAAAAGCAATTTTCTATTGCTACTGATAATATCCTGAGTATTCTCAGTGAGTCCTACTCTATCCTTCAGTTCTCTGCTGAAAATTCTTCTCACTCTCTCTTAAAATCTGTAGGGGGAAAAGTGACTTCTCAAATGCAAACATTTGGTGTGATTTTTCATCAGGATAATCATTAAAGTCAATATCAGGCAAAAGTTTACCAGGAGAATGTTCACGTCAAAACCTTTCACTTTGTCACAGTTCATGAAACAGGTGCTTTGAAAGCAAAGACATTTTTGCAGCTGAAAAGGCCTTTGAGTAAGAAAAATCAAATTCTGTATAGACGTATTACAGTAGCTTTATTTCCAGAATTGGTTAATGGAAAGTCTTTTATGTGGATATCAATTATACCACGGCTAAAAAGTCAATTATGTAGTAATTGGGGATAAAATAATGGATTTACCTCAGGTAAATTCAAAGTCGTGTTTGAAATGTAACTCTTCATTATTGCATTCTTGATGTATGAAATTACTTTTATCTATATAATGGTATTCATTAAATGTAAAGGTTTAGTGATAAATGTCTTATACAAATTTGAAAAACACAGTATAAAAACAAAGAGGGTGTTGAATTTTTAACTGATTTTTTTTCCCAATTACTAACCTCACTTGCTAACCTATTCCTTAGGTTCAGTTCAGTTCAGTTCAGTTCAGTCGCTCAGTTGTGTCCGACTCTTTGTGACCCCATGAATCGCAGCACGCCAGGCCTCCCTGTCCATCACCATCTCCCGGAGTTCACTCAGACTCACGTCCATCGAGTCAGAGATGCCATCCAGCCATCTCATCCTCGGTCGTCCCCTTCTCCTCCTGCCCCCAATCCCTCCCAGCATCAGGGTCTTTTCCAATGAGTCAACTCTTCCCATGAGGTGGCCAAAGTACTGGAGTTTCAGCTTTAGCATCATTCCCTCCAAAGAAATCCCAGGGCTGATCTCCTTCAGAATGGACTGGTTGGATCTCCTTGCAGTCCAAGGGACTCTCAAGAGTCTTCTCCAACACCACACTTCAAAAGCATCAATTCTTTGGCACTCAGCCTTCTTCACAGTCCAACTCTCACATCCATACATGACCAGAGGAAAAACCATAGCCTTGACTAGATGGACCTTAGTCGGCAAAGTAATGGCTCTGATTTTCAATATGCTATCTAGGTTGCTCATAACTTTTCTTCCAAGGAGTAAGCATCTTTTAATTTCATGGCTTCAGTCACCCTTTGCAGTGATTTTGGAGCCCCAAAAATAAAGTCTGACACTGTTTCCACTGTTTCTCCATCTATTTCCCATGGAGTGATGGGACCAGATGCCATGATCTTTGTTTTCTGAATGTTGAGCTTTAAGCCAACTTTTTCACTCTCCACTTTCACTTTCATCAAGAGACTTTCTAGTTCTTCTTCACTTTCTGCCATAAGGGTGTGTCATCTGCATATCTGAGGTTATTGATATTTCTCCCAGCAATCTTGATTCCAGCTTGTGTTTCTTCCAGTTCAGCGTTTCTCATGATGTACTCTGCATATAAGTTAAATAAGCAGGGTGACAATATATAGCCTTGACGTCCTCCTTTTCCTATTTGGAACCAGTCTGTTGTTCCATGTCCAGTTCTAACTGTTGCTTCTGACCTGCATACAGATTTCTCAAGAGGCAGGTTAGGTGGTGTGGTATTCCCATCTCTTTCAGAATTTTCCACAGTTTAAGAATTTATATTTTCTTAATGGAGTACATTAAGGGTGAACTCCCAATTCCTATTTGGTTATTACTCAAGCTTCGTTTTAATCTTGGTGAGCCTTCAGTAAGGAAAACAATAAGGAACAAACTTTATTGAATATAGTTCTCTGTGTTGTACAGTAGGATCTTGTTTATCTGTTCTACATATGAAAGCTTGCATCTTGGTAAACCATATATGGAAAAGAATATGTATATAAAAGTACGCGTATATACATATGTTCGGTTATACATATACATGTATGTGTATCTGAATTTCATATATATATACGTGTAACTGAATCACTTTGCTGTATAGCAGTAATTCACATACCATTGTAAATCAACTGTAGTTTAATAAAAATAGAAGATCAATAAAATATGGTCATAGAGACAAAAAGGAGTGAGATTTAGCTGAGAACTCATGTTGTTCTATACACATCATTTCTGCAGTCTTGCCCTGACACTTCACTCCCTTCCCTGTGTGAGCACACTGCCTTGTTACAAAGCAGCAGTGATCTTGTTAGAAGAACAGCAGGCTCAGCCTGGGCTGTGTCCTGCAACATTTCAGAGGGAAGACAGCTCTTGTAGGTCTCTCAAATAACAGGTATTTCCAGGAAACCAGGAAGAAATACCTAGAATTCTCTAGTGTTTTGCACAAACTAAACTGACTGAAGGTCAAACACATTTTCCTCTGAGAAGTAATCAACCTGTGTTCTGTCTCTAGTTAATCCCTGAACCTAGAACCTAGAACTGATTAATGCTGTCTATTCATTATTCTTAAAGTTAAAGATTTCATTTAACTTTAAAGTTAACTTAAAGTTACAGTTCTCCTTAAAGTTAAAATCTACTTCCAGGTTTGGAGTTACAATCCCAAATGCTGTTTCATATTCAATTATTCATTCATTAAACAAATCATTGTTCAGTGTCTACCTAATATGTTCCAGACATGGTTGCCTTTGGGAAAATAACTTCTTAATGTAGAATATTAAGATGTAAATATTTGAAATCTTCTCTATTATAGTTATCTGATATCATTGTTGTTCAGTTTCTCGGTTGTGTCTGACTATTTGCTATCCCATGGACTGCAGCATGTCAGGCTTCCCTGTCCTTCACTATCTCCCGAAGTTTGCTTAAACTCATGTCCTTTGAGTTGATCATGCCACCCAACCATCTGATCCTCTGTCATCCCCTTCTCCTCCTGCTCTCAATCTTTCCCAGCGTCAGAGTCTTTTCCAGTGAGTCAACTTTTTGCATCAGATGGCCAAAGTATTGGAGATTCAGCTTCTGATATTATTAACTAATCTTAAAACAGAGATTAAAAATAGGGAAAAGAAACCCACGCTAAACATTTTAGATATTAACTAATCAATTTATAACGTCTGAACTGCAATTCCAATTACGAAATATATTGCAGCCAGTTTCATAATAGAGCTCTTTATGTCTGTTTCCCTTCCTAGGCTGTAGATGCCTTCATTCATGTCAGAGAACTTGTTGGTCATGGTCATCATAAGTTTTGCAGTACCCAAGGAAATTCTTTGCACATGGTATGAAGAATATAATGCTTATTGAGCTGAGTGGCAAAGATTTTACAGATGTGCCACTGGGCTTTAGTTCCCTTCAGGATATCCTTTTGTGAGCTCATATGCCAGGACCTTGCCCAGTGTATCTGCCAAAGAGAGTCAATAGGAAAGGCTCTGTGCATGGAAAATGCAAGCTGGGGTTAGAGGGACAAGACTCACAGCATGGAACGATTAAACCACATACTGGTCACCTTGTGAGTAAATGTAGAGAATAGAGTGATGTCCTGTAATGTTGCCCAAACTGGAAATGTCATGGATCCTGAGAAGGGCTCTTTGATTGTTTGACATATGTCAATTGCTTTGATGTTGTTTAATGTTTCTGGTTATGAAAACAAAGCATTTTTATAGTGATTATAAATGTATAATTTGTAAAGATGCTGTTAAAATAAAACTTCACATTCTCAAGAGAAAATTTTTTATGATGGAAAACTCTCAGACTTGGAGAATATGACTGAAAAATACTGGCATGTAGAAAGACTCCTGGGCTCTGTTCTCACCCAGTTCTTCTATTGATTGGCTTCAGGATCTATTGGCCAAAGCCCTGATACCTCTGAAGTTGCTCTACCTGTGAAATAAATGTCCCAGATTTGGAGAAAGTTAGTCTGTATTAAATGGACTGGTTCTTCCCATTTGTGTTTTTGGATTAATGATTCATTGGGGCAAGCTGAGGCTGGTATGGGAAATCATTTATCTGTTCTCCAGAATAGTTTTCCAAAAAATCAATAAAGGGTGATATTGCACACAGGAATCTGAATCTTTAAGGATAGCCAAATGCTGCAAGTGTTTTGTGTGTCTGTGCTAATAATTTGAGCTTTTCTTTCCTCTGTTATTCTGCCAAACAGAATTAATACCAGATTCAGAGGTGTGTCCCTACACGTATCTCTGTGTATAAATGTTTAAAAGGTGAGGAACTCTTTAATGCTGAATGTTAGAGAACCAAAATGTAGCAAATTAGCCATATGGGTTACCCTCAGTTGTGTCATACAGATCTGAAAAATAGTGTTGTTTTTTAATCATAGAAGTCATATTTGGTACTAAACAGATTATGCTTATCTTCCTTGTCCGGAAATGCCTCCAGTTTTCCAAAATGATACTCTGGCCACCTGCTGTGAAGAACTGACTCATTGGAAAAGACCCTGATGCTGGGAAAGATTGAAGGCGGGAGGAGAAAGGGTCGACAGCGGATGAGATGGTTGGAGGCATCACCGACTCAGTGGACATGAGTTTGAGTAAGCTCCTGGAGTTGGTGATGGACAGGGAGGCCTGGCGTGCTGCAGTCCATGGAGTCACGAAGAGTTAGACATGACTGAGTGACTGAACTGAACTGATGCATTTGGCTAAAAAGTTGATAGAAAATCTGGAGTTTCTTATTATAACTTTTGTGAGCCAATATTCAGTAACTGATGACTCGTTACATAAATGTTTCATTCAATAAAAATTGGATAAATATTCTAGAAATTTAAATATCCAGTATAATTGGTGGTGCTGGTGGTAAAGAACCTACCTGCCAATGCAGGAGAGGTAAGAGATTCAGGTTTGATCCCTTGGTGAGGAAGATGCCCTGGAGGAGGGCATGGCAACCCGGTCCAGTATTCCTGCCTGGAGAATCCCGTGGACAGAGGAGCCTGGTAGGCTACAGTCCATAGAATCACAAAGAGCCAGACATGACTGAAGCAACTTAGCACACACACACACACACACACACACACACAATTTATCTAATCAGAATGCTGAGTTAATGATAAAATACTCAAGCTCAAAAATATTTGCCAAAATACACATAATATACTTGAATAATAGGAATGCCCAGCTGCTATATAGTTGCACATTTGACCTGATTATTTGGTTGGAGACTTGAGTATCTTTCCTATTCATTCATTTTTTTCAGTGAATAATGCCTGGGAACTCACTTTATGTCAGACAGTGTTCTAGGTGCTGAAGACAGAGCAGTAAAACAAAAACAAACAAAATCATAAAACTCATAGGGGAAGGAGAAGAAAAATAGGAAATATAAAAAGAATTATATAATGTACCAAATGGTGGTAAGTGCTGTAGTTCAAAATAAATAAGCATAACAGGGGATACTGCAGGGTGATCAGGGAAAAGTCTCCTGGATGTGATGACATTAGAGACGTAAAGAAAGTGAGAAGTAATATATGCAGATGGCTGAGCAAAGAGTCAGAGAAAAGAATAGCAATTGCAAAGGTCTTGAGATAGAGCTTGAGAAAGTTCTCTTCTCACTAGCTGTGCTTCCTTAGTGAAATAGGAAGCCAAACATCATTAGGATGTGGGTGGAGAAGGAAGTATTAAGAGATTTGAGAAGAGAGGAGTAGATATGAAATGGTCTTCTAAGACCTTGGGATAAATAATGGAACATGGAATGGTGGTAGCATTTCTTGACTTTGGGAAAGACTTGCTTGAAATCAGTGGTCATAAACCAAAACCTGTTGGCATAGTTATGTATTTTCTTTCAGTTGTAATGACCTGTGCAGGTGCTGCTGTGAATAAACAGAGTAGGGTTTATCTAGGCTTCCCAGGTAGCTCAGTGGTAAAGAATCTGCCTGCCAATGCAGAAGTCACAGAAGATGTGGGTTCAATCCCTGGGTTGGGAAGATCCCCTGGAGGAGGAAATAGCAACCCACTCTGGGATTCTTGCCTGGGAAATTTCATGGACAGAAGAGCATGGTGGGCTACAGTCCAAGGGATTTCAAAGAGTCGGACAGAACTGAACAACTGAGCATGCATGCATGCAAGATTTGTCTAGGGTTAGAGTTTTGTCCGGAGAAGGCAATGGCACCCTGCTCCAGTACTCTTGCCTGGAAAATCCCATGGACGGAGGAGCCTGGTAGGCTGCAGTCCATGGAGTCTCAAAGAGTCAGACATGACTGAGCGATTTCACTTTCTCTGTTCACTTTCATGCATTGGAGAAGGAAATGGCAACCCACTCCAGTGTTCTTGCCTGGAGAATCCCAGGGACAGGGGAGCCTGGTGGGCTGCCGTCTATGGGGTTGCGCAGAGTCAGACACGACTGATTCGACTTAGCAGTAGCAGCAGCAGCAGCAGCAGCAGAGTTTTGTCAGATGTATAGTACCGAAGAGAGAGAGACAAGGGAATTGAAGATGTAAGAGGGCATTCAAAAGCAGGTTGGAGCAAGGGAGTTTACATGACAGTGGTTGGTTGTCTCAAACACTACTATTGATCACTGTCTGTTTCCCCTCTCACTCATCTGTGAAGTTGCTCAATCATAAGCCTGTGAGTCATTGACTCCTTGTCTTGGGTTAGCTGGCCTAGAAGCATATCTCAAGAGTCGTTACAAATGACTTATTAGAAAGGGCTCAAGGGGGAAGGGAGTAAAAAAGTTGGGGATTCAAGGATGATAGGAAAAGACACCTAGCAGGAATGAAATGTCAGGCAAAATTCCATAGAATCTCTCAAGGAAGCTCAGGTCCATAATTTAAGTCTCAGGGTTGTCTTGACCCTAGGAAGGGAGTTGGAGCTTTCATACTCCTTTGCTTGTTAATCACTGGTTAAATACTCTCCCAGCAGCATGTGCATTCCCAGGATCTAAGCTTTCTATGCCTGTAAGTCAAGTTGGTACCAATAGCTGGAGATCAACACTTCCCCAAAATCAGAAGTACTGGCTGTTGGAAGCAGAAGTAAACACAAAAAAGAGGTGTGAAAAGCACAAAAATTGTTAAAAAGGAGTTCTAATCTTTCCTCTTTTTCATCTATAGTATCTAATTTATCATTTAAAAACTGTCAACTTTAACTTTAAATATATATTAATTCTCAAATCAGCCAAACTATGTTTTCAGAATATAAGTCATAATGTGTCATTCCTTGACTTAGAATATGATCTAAATTCTTCTAGAACTCTTCACATTCTGCCCCTATCTCTTCCATCTAACTTGTTTCACTCACTCTCTTCCTATTTTCTCTAGCAGAGTTTTAGTACAAGTCCTTTGAATGCCCCAAGCTACTTGCTGCCTTGGGCTTTCTTTGCCTGGGGAACTCTTCCCACCCCCTCCTGCAAAGATGCGCCCCAACTACCACTACTGTATTCCAGCCATGGCACTGCGTGCATGATGTAAAATCAGACAGTGGCTATTCCATCACCATGCTTAGTGCAGTCCCAGGGACACATTTGACAGTAAATAATTCCCAAACTGAGTTGATACCAAGGTGGACTGGCTGTTGGCTGTTGTTTCCATGTTCTTAGCATAGCTAAATAGGAAGATTACTTCCAGTTAAATATTTTTGACATCATTCCTGTTCATTTCTGGTATTGACTGAGTCTGAGCCTAAATCCTGATGCCTTCTAGACGTGCAAAACCCTCTAAACCTAAACCTACCAGTTACTGTGATCTTTGTATGAATGCATGCTAAGTCCTTTCAGTCCTGTCCAACTCTTTTTGACCATATGAACTGTATCCTGCCAGACTTCTCTGTCCATGGGATTCTCCAGGCAAGAATTCTGAAATGTGTTGCTGTGTTCTTTTCCAGGGCATCTTATTGAGGGATCAAGAGCTTCCCGGGGATTGAGCTCGTATCTCCTATAGCTTCTGTACAACAGGCAGATTCTTTACTGCTAAGCCATCAGGGTAACCCCAATCTTTGTATGAAAAGAAAGTGAAAGTGAAGTCACTCAGTAGTGTCCGACTCTTTGCGACCCCATGAATTTCAGCACACCAGGCCTCCCTGTCCATCACCAACTCCCAGAGTTTACCCAAACTCATGTCCATTGAGTTGGCGATGCCATCCAGCCATCTCATGCTCTGTCGTCCCCTTCTCCTCCTGCCCCCAATCCCTCCCAGCATCAGGGTCTTTTCCAGAGAGTCAACTGTTTGCATGAGGTGGCCAAAGTACTGGAGTTTCAGCTTCAGCATCAGTCCTTCCAGTGAATATTCAGGACTTATTTCCTTCAGGATGGACTGGTTGGATCTCCTTGCAGTCCAAGGGACTCTCAAGAGTCTTCTCCAACACCACAGTGCAAAAGCATCAATTCTTCATCTCTCAGCTTTCTTCACAGTCCAACTCTCACATCCATACGTGACCACTGGAAAAACCATAGCCTTGACTAGACAGACCTTTGTTGGCAAAGTAATGTCTCTGCTTTTGAATATACTATCTAGGTTGGTCATAACTTTCCTTCCAAGGAGTAAGTGTCTTTTAATTTCATGACTGCAGTCACCATCAGCAGTTATTTTGGACCCCCCAAAAATAAAGTCTGACATTGTTTCCACTGTTTCCTCATCTATTTCCCATGAAATGATGGGACCAGATGCCTGATCTTAGTTTTCTGAATGTTGTATAACTGGTCACAAAGTGATAAGGCTGTAGATAGTTGAGGATTTTGATACATTTTATTATTATGTTAAATATCTTGTTACTACTCATCAGACAGTATTTGTAGCTGTTACAGTAAACAAGTCAATTATTTGTTTTCATGTATGCATTTGAATATTAATAATTTTTATCATATGGTTGTTATTATTACACAAATGATTTAAGTGCTGGGAATTTTGAAGTACAACCTCTACCATGGAATCTGAGCTCATGAATAGATGCTTAGAGAAAATTCTTTGAGGACCAAATCACAGTTTACTCAAATTCATTTAGATAGATTCCTTTAGATGATAGCTTAACAATGGAAATAGGCTAAATTGATTTAAAATATAAATTAAAATAATTAAAAATATTATATGTATTAAAAAATTCCAAGTCGTGGGTGGAATTTCAAGATCTCTAGTAAGGAATGAATTGTGTCTATTCTTTTACATTATATATATATATATATATATATACACACATACACACACATATATATGCATATCTTTGTGTGTACATGCTAAGTTGCTTCAGTCATTTCCAACTCTGTGACCTTATAAACTGTAGCTGACAGGTCCCTCTGTCTATGGGATTCTCTAGGCAAGAATACTGGAGTGGGTTGCCATTTCCTACTACAGGGAGTCTTCCTAACCCAGGGATCCAACCAGCCTGCATCCCTCCTGTCTCCTGCGTTGGTTGGAGGGTTCTTTACCAACTAGTGCCTCCTAGGAAGCCCATCTATACATATAAAGCTACAATCAACCTAGACAGCATTTTAGAAAGCAGAGACATTACTTGACCAACAAAGGTCCGTCTAGTCAAAGTTATGGTTTTTCCAATAGTCATGTATGGATGTGAGAGTTGGACCATAAAGAAGACTGAGTGCTGAAGAATTGATGCTTTTGAACTGTGGTGTTGGAGAAGACTCTTGAGAGTCCCTTGGACTGCAAGGAGATCCAACTAGTCTATCCTAAAGGAAACAGTTCTGAATATTCACTGGAAGGACTGATGCTGAAGCTGAAGCTCCAGTACTTTGGCCACAAGCTACAAAGAACTGACTCACTAGAAAAGACCCTGGTGCTGGGAAAGATTTAAGGTGGGAGGAGAAGGGGATGACAGAGGATGAGATGGTTGGATGGCATCACTGACTTGATGGTCATGAGTTTCAGTAAGCTCCAGGAATTGGTGATGGACAGGGAAGCCTGGCATGCTATAATCTATAGCATTGCAAAGAGTAGGACATGACTGAGTGACTGAACTGAACTGAATATATATGAAAAGTGAAAATGAAGTCACTCAGTCATGTCCGACTCTTTGCGATCCCATGGACTGTAGCCTACCAGGTTCCTCCATCCATGTGATTTTCCAGGCAAGAGTACTGGAGTGGGGTGCCATTTCCTTCTCTAGGGGATCTTCCCAACCCACAGATCAAACCCTGATCTCCTGCGTTTCAGGCAGGCGCTTTACCCTCTGAGCCACCAGGGCTCAGAATATATATGTGTACATATATATCTTTACCATTGGCTAAAATATAGACAATTATTAAAGCATGATTTTATTTTAAATATCCAGAGGGAAACATTAATCCCACATTTGTCATTTTATACTCATGAAGCCTATTGATTTATAAATTGCTTGGCTACAATGATACAATTTAGAATTTAAAATCCCACAAAGATGAGATTGTCAAGTTATGAGGAAATTTAGATGCTAAATACCCAAGTCACTTTTTTTTATTAAGCTAGACACTTGGGGAGCCCATGAGCTCTTTTCACTGCAAGAAAACCATCAGTGCATTAGAGCTGCACTTAATCTCACTGTGGTCTGACCTCACATGAAATTTCAAGAATCTTGGCTTTTGATATGGAAGCAATATGTTTGTTTATGACTCTGTGAACAAGGCATAGACCCAGAGGGCCTGTTCTCTCCTATTTTGAACTGTTCAAGGCTTCAGCAGTATTAACACCTACAAGAAGCTGACATCAAAGAAAAAAAAAACCTAATTCCACTGAGCAAGCAGGTTTCTGAAAACTTTTATTGAGGCATAATTTACATATCATAAAATTCATTCACTTTTAGTATACAATTCAATGATTTTTAGCAAATTTACTGAGTTATGTAACATTTTTATCACTCTTGTAAGATCCCTCATGCCCATTTACAGTTACTCCCCATTCCCACCCCAGTTTATATCTCTCTTGGTTTGGTTTTTCTGAACATTTAATATAAATGGGAATCATACAGTGTGTCATCTTTTATGGTCTGACTTCCCTGACTCAACATAACATTTATGAGGTTCATCTGAGTTGTAGCGTACATCAGTGCTTTGGTTCTTTGTATTGTTGAATAGCATTTCATTGCATGGGTATGCTACAGTTTGGTTATCCATTCACAACTGATGAGCAGTTGGGTTATTTTCAGTTCTTGACTATTAAGAAAGATGTTTCTCTGAACACTCATGTGCAACTCTTTGTGCAGACATTTGTAGTCATTTCTCCAAGAGTGAAGTTTGGGGCCTAATGTTAGGTCTTTCAGTAGCTGAACTTTTCAGAAACTAAGAAAAAGAAGTTTTTGAGTACATGGATTGGTGAACTGCAATTACAAATTTACAAAGATAAGTGTGAAAAAACAATTATTTCCTTCAAGAACCTTATGATTCATAAAAAGATAAAATAACTTTATAAGTTGATAGACTCCTAGAAATGACTAGACTATGAGGGAGAGTATGAATACTATAGAAAAGGTATAAGAGTTTCTGAAAAACGGGTCTCCTCAATTTGTGAGTAGAGAGAGAATGTAGTCTGAAAAGTCCCTTTTAGATCTGTCTTTGGCAATGGTTTAAAGAACTTAGGTTGATGACAAAATAACCAAAGAAAGAAGAAAGGAAAATACTGAATGTGCAGAGCAACCTGCAGGTGGCCTAGTAGATAGACCAAGATGTTCAAACAGGACTCTTTGCTCTCTCTGGTTGAGACCGAAAGACCTGCAACATTTCAACAGGGACTAAGTCACCGACATTCTAAGGGAGTTGCCATGGACATATACAGGAAGTGCAAAGAAATTAAGAAAGCTATTTTGGCAGCAATCACTTATCAAAGGGTATGATCGGAGGCTTGGAGAAAAGAAATATCTGGGCACAGGAGCGTTTTCTCCACTGTAATTGTCTTTGAGCTTTCCATTTCTCACACTGACTCTATCAGAGAGGAAAGTGGTAATGATCTTTTTCAGATACAGGTAAATTAGAGGTGCTTCAAGATGACCACGTGATTTATCTGATGTACGACTCCTGTGATTTCAGCTTGAGCTGCATAAAGAGGTTGCTTTGGGTGCCAGAAGGACATGTGCTGCCTGAGTGGGTAATATGTGTGAGATTTCTGTGGGCTAAGTAGGTAGGTAGGATGGCTAGGGGTTATTTTAAGAAGGACCTTCCTAAGAGGACTGTGTAATGGCGCAGAAGGCTGTGATCACAATTCTCACTGGGGTGAACTGCCTGAATCCCAAAGGAAGAGGGCTGGGTTCTCAGATAGCCAGCAAGAGAAGGCCTTACTCCATCATGGGTTCTCCCCCAAAATTGTAGAGCCCCTGCAAGGGAAAGAATATTTCCCAGTCATCAAATATTTCCTTTCATCACCTTCAGATGGAGTCTGATCAATACCACCCAGGCAAGACTGAATTGAGCTGTCTCTGTGAACCCCTTACCTACTCTCTCAATCCCAAGGTTGTAAGAGGCCATGGCTTCTTAGTGATGGGAGTAGATAGAACAGAATGGCCCACAGTGCCCTTTCCTCACTGTAGGTTCTGAACCTGAAACCCACATGACCTGGAAAGAGAAGAGAGACGTTTTAGGTTGAATGGAGGGGCTGGATGAAAGTTTTGATTATCACAGTGGATGCCACTGTTAATTACAAAAGTACCATTATTCTTAAGATTGAAGGAAACTAGAAGGTCCTTTATTATCCACAGATGACTAAGTGAGCTATGAGACTTGCCTGAGCTTTTCAGCAAGAGTAGAGAAAGAACTGTTGGCAGTGCATTAATTAATGGTGAGAGATGGGAAAGAAGTGATCTCCTTTGCTTGCACTGTGTCCTTGCCAGCTTATTCAAGACAATGATTGAGGACTTGTGTAGAGTGTTGGGGAAGTTGAACACACAAAGGTAAATTGGAACCAATCTTTGAAAGATGTTTTAGGCCACTTGGAGCAATTTACATGGGCAGAGAGAAGATGTATGACAATAATTTCATATTCTGAAGATCAGTTTGGAAGTTATCTGTGTAGTGGTTAGATAAAGTAAAATTCAAAACCCCCAAAATCCCAAAGACTGTGGATTAGTCAGAAACGCATGATGAGATTCTGTTCCATTCCGTTCAGCCGCTCAGTCGTGTCCGACTCTTCGCGACCCCATGAATGGCAGCATGCCAGGCCTCCCTGTCCATCACCAACTCCCGGAGTTCACTCAGACTCACGTCCATTGAGTCCGTGATGCCATCCAGCCATCTCATCCTCAGTCGTCCCCTTCTCCTCCTGCCCCCAATCCCTCCCAGCATCAGGGTCTTTTCCAATGAGTCAACTCTTCGCATGAGGTGGCCAAAGTATTGGAGTTTCAGTTTTAGCATCATTCCTTCCAAAGACATCCCAGGGCTGATCTCCTTCAGAATGGACTGGTTGGATCTCCTTGCGGTCCAAGGGACTCTCAAGAGTCTTCTCCAACACCACAGTTCAAAAGCATCAATTCTTCAGCGCTCAGCCTTCTTCACAGTCCAACTCTCACATCCATACATGACCACAGGAAAAACCATAGCCTTGACTAGACGGACCTTAGTCGGCAAAGTAATGTCTCTGATTTTGAATATACTATCTAGGTTGGTCATAACTTTTCTTCCATGGGGATGATAATAAAAAAATTAAAATGGCTTCTTTTAAAAGAGATATTTACAAGAAAGCTGCCTTTCAAAGTAAGCAGGGAGTTTCGCAACCATTTTTTTTCTCCCTCTATTTAACATCTTGGGCTTCTCCACTGGCTCAGAAGTAAAGAATCCATCTGCCAACTCAGGAGATGTGGGTTTGACTTTGAATCAGGAAGATCCTCTGGAGAAGGAAATAGCAAGCCACTCCAGACTTCTTGCCTGGGAAATCCCATGGACAGAGAGCCTGGCAGGTTACATCCAAAGGGTTGGAAAAGATACCACCCTTATGGCAGAAAGTGAAGAGGAACTAAAAAGCCTCTTGATGAAATTGAAAGAAGAGAGTGAAAAAGTTGGCTTAAAGCTCAACATTCAGAAAACGAATATCATGGCATCTGGTCCCATCACTTCATGGGAAATAGATGGGGAAACAGTAGAAACAGTGTCAGACTTTATCTTTTGGGGCTCCCAAATCACTGCAGATGGTGATTGCAGCCATGACATTAAAAGACACTTACTCCTTCGAAGGAAAGTTATGACCAACCTAGATAGCATATTCAAAAGCAGAGACATTACTTTGCCGACTAAGGTCTGTCTAATCAAGGCTATGGTTTTTCCTGTGGTCATGTATGGATGTGAGAGTTGGACTGTGAAGAAGGCTGAGCACTGAAGAATTGATGCTTTTGAAGTGTGGTGTTGGAGAAGACTCTTGAGAGTCCCTTGGACTGCAAGGAGATCCAACTAGTCCATTCTGAAGATCAACCCTGGGATTTCTTTGGAAGAAATGATGCTAAAGCTGAAGCTCCAGTACTTTGGACACCTCATGCGAAGAGTTGACCCACTGGAAAAGATTCTGATGATGGGAGGGATTGGGGGCAGGAGGAGAAGGGGACAAAAGAGGATGAGATGGCTGGATGGCATCACGGACTCAATGGAAGTGAGTTTGAGTGAACTCCGGGAGTTGGTGATGGACAGGGAGGCCTGGCATGCTGCCATTCATGGGGTCGCAAAGAGTTGGACACGACTGAGCGACTGAACTGAACTGAACTAGCGACTAAAGAACAATAATTTAACATGTTAGTTCCCCCAGACTATCCCCTGGAGTCTTGGAAGAGTTAACGTTCCAGCCTTACAACAGGGGACTTCTTAGAATGGGTGGCAAAGGAGAGAATTTAATCTGTTTATTCCCGAGCTCTCACAGAGCTATGAATAAACTTAGCAGAAAAAATCCAAGGAGGGGAGTAAGATCAGTGTCTATCACCTCACTGCCAAAATTTTAAACCAAACAGCATGTTTCTACACATCTCTACTCCCCTAAAGACCAAGAGGAAATGAGAAAGTTCAGACTGTAAATGTCAGTGAACTGCTTGAGTTACTAGGAAAATATATTTGCAGTCCTTCATGTAGTTAAGCAGAGCTTCAGGGAAAAGCTGGGATTTTCTAATAGAAGCTTTGATTTGTAATCAGTGTACTCTGGCTATTGTTAGAATAGGCTTAATGTAGTGCAAGGGTGGGGCAAATAGCGTCCAAGTTTCCATTTAAATATAGTGTTCACTTTTACTTTTCAAGAACAATCAGACCTATTTAAAATCTATTCCACTTTTGCGGAGGGACTTTTGGATATTCCGAATGACCAGGCTCATGTGATTTGTAGGTCCATGTCTCCGTGATTCTTTCATTTCACAATTTAACAAACCTCAAACACAGCAATCTCTCCCCTCCATTTCTTTATTTGAAGAATTAAGTCCTTGTATTAGGTTGGTGCAAAAGTAATCACGGTTTTGCATTGTTGAATTTTGCTGTTGATACTGGAATACATTCTTAAATAAATGTAGTTATGTTGTACATCATTTTGGTGCACATTTATCGCTTAATGTTTTTTGCTAATGATATTACTTGCTGTGCATTTTATATTTATTTTAGACTAGGGAAATGATGTCAGACAAAGAGCAAATTCAAGTGATTTTCTTATTTGAGTTCAAAATGGGTCACAAAGCAGTGAAGACAACTCATTACATCAGCAATGCATTTGGCCCAGGAACTGCTGACAAATGTACAGTGCAGTGATGGTTCAAGAAGTTTTGCAAAATAGATGAGAGCCTTGAAGATAAGCAGCACAGTGGCCAACTATCAGAAGTTGACAACGACAAATTGAGAACCATTGTTAAAACTGATCCTCTTACAACTACGTGAGAAGTTGCTGAAGAACCAGTGTCGACCATTCTATGGTCATGCAGCATTTGAAGCAAATTGGAAAGGGGAAAGGGTTGATAAATGGGTGCCTCATGAGCTGACTGAAAATAAAAAAAATAGTTGTTGTATTGTCTTTTTTTATTCTATGCAACAACAATTTCTCGATCTGATTGTGATGTGTGACATAATGTGGATTTTATATGACAACCAACTCAGTGGTTGGATCAAGAAGAAGCTCCAAAGCTCTTCCCAAAGCCAAACTTGCACCAAAAAAAAAAAAAGTCATGATCACACACGGTTTAGTGGTCCACTGCCCTTCTGATCCACTACAATTTTCTGAGTTCTGGCGAACCCATTATATCTGATAATTATGTTCAGCAAATTGGTGAGATGCACCGAAAACTGCAATGCCTGCAGCGGCCATCAGTCAACAGAAAGGGCCCAATTCTTCTCCACAACAATGTCTGACTTTATGTCATACAACCAATGCTTCAAAAATGGAATGAATTAGGCTACAAAGTTTTGCCTCATCCACCATATTCACCTGACCTCTTGCCAACTGACTACCACTTCTTCAAGCACCTTGACAGCTTTTTGCAGGAAAACCAACTGGAGGCAGAAAATGCTTTGCAAGAGTTCACAGAATCCCTAAGCATGGATTTTTACTCTACAGGAATAAGCAAACTTATTTCTCGTTAGCAAAAATGTGTTGATTGTAATGGTTCCTATTTTGCTTAATAAAGATGTGTTTGAGCCTAGTTATAATGATTTAAAATTCACGGTCGGAAACTCCAATTATGTTTTCACCAACCTAATAGTTCCAACATGAGGCTGTTAATAGTAGTTGTTACTGTTTATTGAGCACATGACTAAACAGCATATACTATCTCATTTAATTGTAGTAGAATCTGCAAGAAGTGCGTTTTTACAGCTTAAGGACTCTGAGACTTGCCTGAAAACACTCACGTTAAAGAAATGATAGATCAGGATTAAAACTAGGTCTGTTTTACTCCAGTCTATTCTTTATCCAGTGAGTCATGTCAGAAGCAAAACTGTAAGGACCACAGGGATCCAGAAGTGATGTCCACACCAGGAGAAGGTCATTGCCACACTGACCTAATACCCAAAGCTTTATGTGGTGGAGAATGGGCCCTCTCATTTGACAGGCATTGTTGTATAGGCCTTTTCATGAAATAATCTACATGTACCTGTTTAAATCCTACCTCTGTTTCCAATAATACATAGTAATAGTAATAGATCAATTTTTTCCCTTCTCCCTTTTCTAAAACATGATCTTTAATCCCTAAGGCATTATTTTGGTCTTCCATGTTCTGAAATTACTGTCCTGTGTGCTTATTTCAGGGATGTTGAACTCATGCCTTTTGAGGTCAAATTTCCCCCTTTTGGTCTTTCCTCATTTCCTCTTTGTCTGCCTCTTATACCCTTGGCCCCTTTTTTCTGTTTCTTGTGGTTTTGCTTAATTGGTGTGTTTGTTGAAGCCCTTTACTTTGTTCTTTATCTATGTTAATGGAGTAACCTCTTCTCTCCTCCCTTTATTTTTCCTTTATGGACTTCTTAGGTGGCACTAGTGGTAAAGAACCTGCCCGCCATCCCACTCCAGTATTCTTGTCTGGAGAACCCCATGGACAGAGGAGCCTGGCGGGCTACAGTCCATAGCATTGAAAAGAATTGGACATGACTGAATCAACTTAGCCCCCAGGCACAGAGTTCCATAATCTCACTTATGGAACTCCTCTCTTATGAAAGGAGCTCTTCCTATCTCCTTTCTCTTTCATTTCAACTTCTTTGGCTTTCAGAATAAATCAAGTCTGGAGTCAAATAACTATTATGAGAATTGAAATCCTACTAACTGTAGGGTATTGGACAGTTACCTAATGTGTTTAGTCAAAGTTGTTCTGTGACTAAAATAAGAATATTCACAATGTTGCTGGGAATAATAAAACACATCACACATGTGATGTTTCTGGGTTTTAGTAGGTTTTCTTCTTTATGCTTTCTTTTTCTCATCCTTGTTTTACAGTCTTAAACCAATATTTTAATTCTTTCTGTAGTATTTCCTCTTGCCTCCAATGATAGTCTACCCTGATCATGGTCTAAGAAATAGCTCTAAGTGTTGCATTGATGAGCTGGACCTGACCTTCCTATTATCTCCTATTGCTGTTTTTATGGGCTTAAAACTAATTAAAATAGTTTTTAAAATATGCAACAGACACCAAGGGTACAACACTGAACAAAACAGGCAAAAATCCTTATCCTCCTAAAGCTTGGGCTTCCCTGATAGCTCAGATGGTAAAGAATCTGCCTGCAATGCAAGAGACTTGAGTTCAATCCCTGGGTTGGAAGATCCCCTGGAGAAGGGAATGGCAACCCACTCCAGTGTTCTTGCCTGGAGAATTCCACCAACAGAGGAGCCTGGTGAGCTACAGATCATGGGGTCACTGACAGCTGGACATGACTGAGCGACTAACACATAAAACTTACATTCTGTTGGGATTGGGTGAGGAATAGACAATGTAAAAAGAGCAAAAAAAAAAAAGTATAGAATGAACTTCTGGATTGGACACATTGAGGTGCTGAAAGGGTGGTGTACATTGAAGAGGGCATGGAAGCTCCGTGCCTCATTCCATCCCCACAATTTATCCTATGCATCTCCTCCATTTGGCTTTGCCTAAGTTACATCCACACACACAAAAAGTGAGTCTAGACAGAGTTTACACCCTTCACAAAAATTAGCTCAAAATGGATCATAAATCTGAATGTAAAATGCAATAATATAAAACTCCTGGAAAATAACAATGGTAAAAATCTAGATTACTTTGGGTTTATTGATGAGTTTTTGGATAGAATACCAAAGGCATAATCCGTGAAAGAATAAAAATTTGAACTTCATTATAATTGAAAACTTCTGTTATATAAAAGATACTGTCAAGACATTAATAAAACAGCCACAGACTGGGAGAAAATATTTGGAAAAGTCATATCCGGTAAAGAGCAATTTTCTAAACTATTCAAAGAACACATAAATGTCTACAATAAGAAAATACATCTCTTGATTAAAAAAGGGCAAAGGTTCTAAACAGAAACCTCAACAAAAGAGATATACAGGTGATAAATAAACAAATGAGAAGCTGCTCAATACCATATGCCTCAGGAAACTGCAAATTAAAATGACAATAAGATACCACTACACACCTATTCGAACAGCAAAATCCCAAACACTGACAACACCAACCACTGGCGAACATGTGGAGCAATAAGAACTCTCTTTCACTGCTAGTGAGAACACCAAGTGTATAGTACATCATGCTAAATGCCAGGCTGGATGAAGCACAAGCCAAAATGAAGATTGCTGGGAGAAGTAACAATAACCTCAGATATGCAGATGACACCACCCTTATGGCAGAAAGGAAAGAGAAACTAGAGAGCCTTTTGATGAAGGTGAAAGAGTGAAAAAGCTGGCTTAAAATTCACATTAAAAAAACTAAGATCATGGCATCTGGTCTCATCCCTTTATGGCATATTGGTGGGGAAACAATGGAAACAGTTGGCAGACTTAATTGTCTTGGGCTCCAGAATCACTGCAGATGGTGACTGCAGCCAGGAAATTAAAAGACGCTCCTTGGAATAAAAGCTATGGCCAACCTAGACAGCATATTAAAAAGCAGAGACAATACTTGACCAACAAAGGTCTGCCTTTTCCAGTAGTCATGTATGGATGTGAGAGTTGGATTATAAAGAAGGCTGAGTGCCAAAGAAGTGATCCTTTTGAATTGTGGTGTTAAAGAAGACTCTTGAGAGTCCCTTGGATTGCAAGGAGATGAAACCAGTCAATCCTAAAGGAAATCAGTCCTGACTATTCATTGGAAGGACTGATACTGAAGCTGAAGCTCCAGTACTTTGGCCACTGATGCCAAGAACTGACTTATTGGGAAAGACCCTGATGCTGGGCAAGATTGAAGGCAGGAAGAGAAGGAGATGACAGAGGACAAGAAGGTTGGATGGCACCACTGACTCGAGGAACATGAGTTTGAGCAAGCTCCGGGAGATGGTGAAGGACAGGGAAACCTGGCATGCTGCAGACCAGGGGTCGCAAAGAGTCAGACATGACAGAACAACACAAGTCACTTTGGAAGACAGTTTGGTAGTTTCTTACCAAACTAAACATATTCTTACTCTGTGATCCAATATTCTCACTCCTTGGTATTTGCTCAAATGAGCTGAAAACATGTCCACAAAAACCACATCTGTACTCAGATGTTTACAGCAGCTTAATTCATAACTGCCAAAACTTGGACTCAACCAAATGTCTTTCTTTGGATAAATGAACTGAATAAACTGTGTTATATTCATTCAATGAAATATTATGCAATGTTAAAAAGAAATGAGCTATCCAGGCAGGAAAAGATATGAAGGAAAAAAAAAATGCATGTTGCTTAGTGAAAGAAGCCAGTGAAAAGGCTACATATTATATAATTCCAACTATAAAACAGCTTTGAAAAGGCAAGACTATGGTGACAGTACAAGGATCAGTGGTTGCCAGGGGTTATGAGGGAGGGAGAGATGAATAGGCTGAGCACAGAGGATTTCTGGGCAGTAAAACCATTCTGTTTGATACTCTAATGGTAGATTCATGTCATTATCCATTTGTCTAAAAACACAGACTGCACAACACCAAGAATGAACCCTAATGTAGACTTTGTGCTGTGAGTGATAATGATGTATCAATGTAGGCTTATTAATTGTAATGAACATACCGCTCTGCTATGAAATGTTGATGATGGGGGAGGTTGTGCATCTCACGGCTGGAGGGGGAGGAGGTGTGGGCAAGTGGTATATGGTATAAAGTGAAGTGTTAGTTGCTTCGTCATGTCAGACTCTTTGTGACCCAATGGACTGTAGCCCGCCAGGCTCCTCTGCCCATGGAATTCTCCAGGCAAGATTACTGGAGTGGGTAGTCATTCCCTTTTCTAAGGGATCTTCCAAACCCAGGGATTGACCCCATGTCTCCTGCATTGCAGGCAGAATCTTTACTGTCTGAGCCATCAAGGAAGTCCTGTGTGTAATATAGAAGATATTATCCACTCAATTTTGCTGTGAACCTAAAATGCTCTAAAAAGAAAGTAAAACAGAGAATGAATATTCTTCTGAGCACATTTTATGTACTTGATGTACTCCTTTTCCTGTTTGGAACCAGTCTGTTGTTCCATGTCCAGTTCTAACTGTTGCTTCCTGACCTGCATTTTAACTTCATGTGTCTTCTGACCTGTTGGCATGAGTGACTATGGAGTGTCCAAACGCTACCATTTTTTTGTTGTTGCCATTAACAACAATGGCAAGCTGTTTTCCTTCTTTATGATAAATATGCTCTCACGTAACTCAGTGAGTGAAATGTATCTAGGTTCATAATAGCTCTACGAGGCAGGAAGAACATCTAATATATTTCTGTTTGATGACAGAACTGGTTTGCAGGGAAGTTAAGTGACTTGTTATGGCAACTTATATTGTTCAGAGCAGAGTAAAATTAGAGTTCTAGTCCTTTAAGTCCCAGTCCTGCATCCTCTTCCAGTTACTACTTTTCTATAGCTTATGATGGGCTTCTCAGGTGGCTCAGTGGTAAAGAATCCATTTTTCAATGTAGAAGACATAGGTTTGATCCCTGGGTCAGGAAGATCCCCTAAGAAGGAAATGGTGACCCACTCTGGTATTCTTGCCTGGGAAATCCATGGACAGAGGAGTCTGGTGGACTACAATAGTCCATGGGGTCACAGCAAAGTCGGACTTGACTTAGCGACTAAACTACAACATAGCTTGTGATATAATTTGTAAATAGTACTTTTATTGTACACTAGAGAGTTGGACTCATCTCACAGGCTAGTAAAGTAATGCTCAAAATTCTCCAAGCCAGGCTTCATCAACATGTGAACCGTGAACTTCCAGATGTTCAAGCTGGTTTTAGAAAAGGCAGAGGAACCAGAGATCAAATCGCCAACATCCTCTGGATCATGGAAAAAGGAAGAGAGTTCCAGAAAAACATCTATTTCTGCTTTATTGACTATGCCAAAGCCTTTGACTGTGTGGATCACAATCAACTGTGGAACATTCTGAAAGAGATGGGAATACCAGACCACTGACCTGCCTCTTGAGAAATCTGTATGCAGGTCAGGAAGCAACAGTTAGAACTGGACATGGAACAACAGACTGGTTCCAAATAGGAAAAGGAGTACGTCAAGGCTGTATATTGTCACCCTGCTTATTTAACTTCTATGCAGAGTACATCATGAGAAACGCTGGGCTGAAAGAAGCCCAAGTTGGAATCAAGATTGCCAGGAGAAATATCAATAACCTCAGATATGCAGATGACACCACCCTTATGGCAGAAGTGAAGAGGAACTAAAAAGCCTCTTGATGAAAGTGAAAGAGGAGAGTGAAAAAGTTGGCTTAAAGCTCAACATTCAGAAAATGAAGATCATGGCATCTGGTCCCATCACTTCATGGGAAATAGATGGGGAAACAGTGGAAACAGTGTCAGCCTTTATTTTTGGGGGCTTCAAAATCACTGCAGGTGGTGATTGCAGCCATGAAATTAAAAGACGCTTACTCCTTGGAAAGAAAGTTATGACCAACCTAGATAGCATATTAAAAGCAGAGACATTACTTTGCCAACAAAAGTTCGTCTAGTCAAGGCCATGGTTTTTCCAGTGGTCATGTATGGATGTGAGAGTTGGACTGTGAGGAAAGCTGAGCACCAAAGAATTGATGCTATTGAACTGTGGTGTTGGAGAAGACTCTTGAGATACCCTTGGACTGCAAGGAGATCCAACCAGTCCATCCTAAAGGAGATCAACCCAGGGTGTTAATTGGAAGAACTGATGCTAAAGCTGAAACTCCAGTACTTTGGCCACCTCATGGGAAGAGTTGACTCATTGGAAAAGACCCAGATGCTGGTAGGGATTGGGGGCAGGAGGAGAAGGGGACGACAGAGGATGACATGGCAGGATGGCATCACCAACTCAATGGACGTGAGTCTAAGTGAACTCTGGGAGTTGGTGATGGACAGGGAGGCCTGGCCTGCTGTGATTCATGAGGTCGCAGAGTCGGACACGACTGAGTGACTGAACTGAACTGAACTGAGAGAGTTGGAATATTTGAAACTGCATTCAGAGTGACTGGTTCATAGTAGTATTAAAATCCCTGTGATTTTTATGCAAGAGGTGAGTCTTTTCAGGTCAGATCTAAGATGTATATTGCATTCTATGATAAGCTACTAACATTTCCTGCTCCTGAAGGGGATCAGAAGTTCTCAGAGAATTGAAAACAGAAAATATAGCAAATATATAGAGAGGACATTCCCTTATAACACTGCATAAAGACACAGATAACAATTTAAAGACTGAATTTTGTGTATTTGCTGACAATGGAAGGGTTTCTTATGCAACCATGAAATGAAATATTAGGAAGTGACATTTTAGTGCCCAACTTTAAACCAAAGGTACAACAGAAATACAATTGGATCAAACAAGAAACCAATTCCCTTAGCAATACCTGCTAAGGATCTTCATCACTTTTTATTTTTTATTTTTATACTGAAAAAGGTATTAGCTGGGCACAGAGGAACCTGATTAAAGACTGCATTTCTAAGCCTTCTTGGAAGATTTACATGACCATGTGACTAAGGTCTGGCCAGTGGGTTATTACTGAAAGTGATATGTGCAAGTTCCCTGTTGTATCTGAAAATGTAGGGGTTTCACTTCTCCCAGGCTAGAATGGGTATGTGATCATGGGATCTGGAGCACCCTTACTAGACCACAAGATGGAACCAGATGTTGAAGATGGCAGAGCAGCAAGCTGGAAGTCTGCCTCCCTACATTTTAGTGAGAGAAGGTAAACTGTTCTCTTCTTTAGGCAAGTATCATTTTGGTTTCTCCATTCCAGCAACTGAAGCCATTCCTAATACAGAAGTCAATGTAAAAACTGTATTTTATTCAATTTATAATTTGTTACATATTATTGTTCTAAAACTAACAAGAGCAACCATGCATATTGTTCTCTCTCCAGAGTATTACCTTAGGCATTTTCATTCTTGTTGACGTCCTTTTGAGTGTTACAGTTAATGGGGCCTTCTGTGTGTTATCATAGTTCATTATTTGGGTTGAATGGACCTCCAGATGGGAAGAAAGTGAGAGCAAGTGAGAGAGCACATTCAAATGATAACAGTAAAGCTCTGGTGCCTCATGCGGGCACATCACTTCCAGTGCTGCGCACAGCATGGGGTGTTACCATGACCTCTTTTAGCTAAGTGATCCAAATGCAACACTATTGTAAATTTCCTGAATTAATTAATCTTTGCTGTGTTAGGCCGATAGTTTCAAATCGAAAAAACACATCTAAGATTTTTTTCCTTTATGTTTAAAATGCAGATAACACTTTTCCAGTTTCCCTCAAGCCCTGTTTGGTGGTCCAATAATGTTAGTGTCTTGTGATAAGCATAGAAAACTTTAGCACCCAATGATAATGCCATATACAAATAATAATAATAGTAATAAAGCATATATATAGGCTTTCTGGGTAGTACAGTGGGTAAAGAATCCACCTGCCAATGCAGGAGATACAATTTCTATCCCTGCATCAGGAAGATCTCCTGGAGAAGGAAATGACAACCTACTCCAATATTCTTGCCTGGAAAATTCCATGGACAGAGGAGCTTGGCAGGCTATAGTCCATGGGGTTGCAAAGAGATGGACAAGTACATATATATATATATATCCGTTCTGTTCAGTCGCTCAGTCGTGTCTGACTCTTTGCGACCCCATGAATCGCAGCACGCCAGGCCTCCCTGTCCATCACCAACTCCCGGAGTTCACTCAGACTCACGTGCATTGAGTCCGTGATGCCATCCTGCCATCTCATCCTTGGTCGTCCCCTTCTCCTCCTGCCCCAAATCCCTCCCAGCATCAGGGTCTTTTCCAATGAGTCAACTTTTCGCATGAGGTGGCCAAAGTACTGGAGCTTCAGCTTTAGCATCATTCCTTCTAGAGAAATCCCAGGGTTGATCTCCTTCAGAACGGACTGGTTGGATCTCCTTGCAGTCCAAGGGACTCTCAAGAGTCTTCTCCAACACCACAGTTCAAAAGCATCAATTCTTCGGCGCTCAGCCTTCTACACAGTCCAACTCTCACATCCATACATGACCACAGGAAAAACCATAGCCTTGACTAGACGGCCCTTAGTTGGCAAAGTAATGTCTCTGCTTTTGAATATACTATCTAGGTTGGTCATAACTTTTCTTCCAAAGAGTAAGCGTCTTTTAATTTCATGGCTGCAGTCACCATCTGCAGTGATTTTGGAGCCCCAAAAAATAAAGTCTGACACTGTTTCTACTGTTTCCCCATCTATTTCCCATGAAGTGATGGGGCCAGATGCCATGATCTTCGTTTTCTGAATGTTGAGCTTTAAGCCAACTTTTTCACTCTCCTCTTTCACTTTCAACAAGAGGCTTTTTAGCTCCTCTTCACTTTCTGCCATAAGGGTGGTGTCATCTGCATATCTGAGGTTATTGATATTTCTCCCAGCAATCTTGATTCCAGCTTGTGTTTCTTCCAGTCCAGCGTTTCTCATGATGTACTCTGCATAGAAGTTAAATAAGCAGGGTGACAATATACAGCCTTGACGTACTCCTTTTCCTATTTGGAACCAGTCTGTTGTTCCATGTCCAGTTCTAACTGTTGCTTCCTGACCTGCATACAGATTTCTCAAGAGGCAGGTCAGGTGGTCTGGTATTCCCATCTCTTTCAGAATTTTCCACAGTTTATTGTGATCCACACAGTCAAAGGCTTTGGCATAGTCAATAAAGCAGAAATAGATGTTTTTCTGGAACTCTCTTGCTTTTTCCATGATCCAGCGGATGTTGGCAATTTGATCTCTGGTTCCTCTGCCTTTTCTAAAACCAGCTTGAACATCAGGGAGTTCACGGTTCACGTATTGCTGAAGTCTGGCTTGGAGAATTTTGAGCATTACTTTACTAGCATGTGAGATGAGTGCAATTGTGCGGTAGTTTGAGCATTCTTTGGCATTGCCTTTCTTTGGAATTGGAATGAAAACTGACCTTTTCCAGTCCTGTGGCCACTGCTGAGTTTTCCAAATTTGCTGGCATATTGAGTGCAGCACTTTCACAGCATCATCTTTCAGGATTTGAAACAGCTCAACTGGAATTCCATCACCTCCACTAGCTTTGTTCATAGTGATGCTTTCTAAGGCCCACTTGACTTCACATTCCAAGATGTCTGGCTCTAGATTAGTCATCACATCATCATGATTATCTGGGTCATGAAGATCTTTTTTGTACAGTTCTGTGTATTCTTGCCATCTCTTCTTAATATATTCTGCTTCTGTTAAGTTCATACCATTTCTGTCCTTTATCGAGCTCATATTTGCATGAAATGTTCCCTTGGTATCTCTATTTTTCTTGAAGAGATCTCTAGTCTTTCCCATTCTCTTGTTTTTCTCTATTTCTTTGCATTGATCATTGAAGAAGGCTTTCTTATTTCTTCTTGCTATTCTTTGGAACTCTGCATTCAGATGCTTATATCTTTCCTTTTCTCCTTTGCTTTTCGCCTCTCTTCTTTTCACAGCTATTTGTAAGGCCTCCCCAGACAGCCATTTTGCTTTTTTGCATTTCTTTGCCATGGGGATGGTCTTGGTCCCTGTCTCCTGTACAATGTCACGAACCTCATTCCATGGTTCATCAGGCACTCTATCTATCAGATCCAGACCCTTAAATCTATTTCTCACTTCCACTGTATAATCATAAGGGATTTGATTTAGGTCATACCTGAATGGTCTAGTGGTGTTGCCCACTTTCTTCAATTTAAGTCTGAATTTGGCCATAAGGAGTTCATGATCTGAGCCACAGTCAGCTCCCAGTCTTGTTTTTGTTGACTGTATAGAGCTTCTCCATCTTTGGCTGCAAAGAATATAATCAATCTGATTTTGGTGTTGACCATCTGGTGATGTCCATGTGTAGAGTCTTCTCTTGTGTTGTTGGAAGAGGGTGTTTATATATAAAATACAACACACACACACACACACACACACACACACACAAACTTCTTTTCTATTAAGTAGTAGATTTGATTTACAGGAAAAAAATGACAGGGGAAGGAGAGCAATGTTGGCTGCTAATGCACAGACCCATTCACTTTCACACTTTGGGGTTACTACCTTGATCCAGGTATCCTTACTACAATAGGCTTTAATTTAGGCTGGCAGTTTCATGAAAAGAAATAGGCACACTGTGGAAGACTTTTCCATTTAATCGGCATCTATTTTGGATGTGTTAGTTAGAGCTGAGAGGAATAAGTACATAAGCTGAGAATCTATTGATTCGAGCAGGACCATTCTCATATGTTCTTTTTCTTCCCACTGCATTCTCATTATTCTTGCCTTTTTACTTGCTCTTCAGATCTCTGTTGCTTAATGAGTTCACATATTCATTGAATTCTCCACCAAGATGCTTATTTCCTGATCCAGGAAAGTTCATTAACATGTACAAATAAGAGAGACTCAAGGTAGAAACATCCAAAGCAATGGATTGGGTCCTTGTCACAATTTTGTCATCTTTCCTATCCCTTGACCTGTGGACTTCTTTTGTCTATAGAGAAAGTTCAAGAACTAGTCTGGAAAGAAAATAGAAGGAAAGGCCTAGAAGGGGTGTGAAGGTATAGGATTCAGTTGAATCGTTTTTGTTTGTTTTCAGTTGCTGTGTTGTGTCTGACTCTTCGTGACCCCATGGACTGTAGCCCACCAGGCTCCTCTGTCTATGGGATTTTCCAGGCAAGAATATTGGAGTGGGTTGCAGTCTCCTCCTCTGGGCGAACCTGCATCTCCGTGTTGCTTGTATTGCAGGCAGATTCTTTACCACTGAGTCACCATTTATGAATAGAATTAAAGTTGCAGCTTGAAAAACTTCATACATGTTACATTTTCTAAAGAAGTATGTTTCCCAGACTTTGAGATTTAGTGTGTTAGTCAAATTAAAAAGAACTGTGAAGACTGGCACATAATCCTGAACTCCTTTTCTCTTTCCCCGAATGGCTATAAGTTGTGATGGGAACACAGAATAAACTTATGTCATCTTAAGCACAGAAATTTCACGTTAGTTATAGCAGAAAGGAGAGAATTTTAGAATATACTTACCCTAATATAGCCAACCAAAAAATTAAGAGATATAATTTTAATGTTAAGAAATGACAGTCCTTTGTGGGTGAATATACTTGTCTCTATTAAAAGCTCCATATGTGGGTCTTTTCTGTTTTTCTGAGTTTTAATCAGGGCAGGGAATGGTGAAATATCCCTTCTAACCTATAACTAGAGTGCGTGCATGCATGCTACGTCACTTCAGTTGTGTCCTACTCTCTGTGACGCCTGCCCTCTGTTCATGAGATTCTTCAGGCAGGAATCCTGCAGTGGGTTGCCATGCCCTCCTCCAGGGGATCTTCCTGACCCAGGGATCAAACCCACATCTCTCACATTTCCTGCATTGGCGGGTGGGTTTTTACCACTAGTACCTGGTGGCACAGACAGTAAAGAATCTGCCTGCAGTGCAGGAGACCTGGGTTTGATCCCTGGGTTGGGGAGATCCCCTGGAGGAGGGTGTGGCAGCCCACTCCAGTATTCTTGCCTGGAGAATCCCCATGGACAGAGGAGCCTGGCGGGCTATAGTCCATGGGGTCACAAAGAGTCAGACATGACTGAGCAACTAAGCACAGCAACACCACATGGGAAGCCCTATAACTAGATTATGGATACACATGATTGAGTGCATATATAAACAACTCCTTTTATTGAGAGTTACCTGAATCTGCTTCTTGTGCAAATCCTGTTTGCCCAATTAGCCACATTTGCATTCCTTCTGAGGCCTCATGCTTCTTCTTGGTCTGGACCTGCTCTTCAATCGTTGGCATATTTTGCCTTGTTGCTTTCCTGGCTCCTTTTGGTCCTTGGGATGTTAATAACAATACTGAACACCATCACATGGTAGTTCAAGTGATCCATCAGTTTAACCTTATATCTCCCAAGAACCTTTCCAGAGATACAGCCCCACTGAGCTGGAGCTTAAAGTCAGTTTGTACAAATCACTGTGATCGGCTTCTTGCTAAGGTAGGGGAACCTTGACAGCTGTGACAGAATGCTTCTGTGGATAAAATGCAGTGAAGGAAATGGCTGAAACCACCCTTTTAAATAGAATCAGTGTTTGTCAGCTGCCTCACCAGCTTGTACCGACATGACATTGGTAGCTGGAACGTAGGTAACGAATGAAAAATACCTCCCTCGGAACCTTCTCCCCAAACAAATATTGTAAAGTAACATAATGGTATCCCAAAGAACAGAGTTAACCAACAATAGAAATAACATTTTGAAACTCCTTTTTGAAAAGTTTATTAGTTAACTGAAATTCCTTATGAGAGAGCTATAATAAGCAAAATGTAAGAAAATATTTGTCAGACTTCTGTTGCTCAATAAGTTAAGATCACAGGCTTAATTTCTGTGTATTTTATGTGCAATGCATCTTTTTAAAATGTAAACCAATGGCGTTTCACCTGCTTTCCTTGGGGTCCCTTTCTTGATATTAACCATGTGAATACCATAAATCCCGAATATTAAGGGTTTTGCTTCTTTCCATTATAAGACTTCTAATAATTAAAGCAGAAGGATAATTGTGACATGGCAGCCAAAAACAGCAAGAAAACTCTCAAGATGAATTCCAGAAACACTAGGGAACAGCTGTATTATCACACCTAGAAAATTAATTCAGATGAAAATTAATTCAGAAATAAGTCCCCCTTCAATCTCTCTTCTTGAAAAGAAAACGTGGTGAAAATTATGGCTTGGGAAAACCCAGAAAAAATGTCCTTCATGTGCCCAACTTAGATATTTCTCATGCTTTTGCTTGCTGTTTCACATCTAATGACAAGGAAGTAATTAACTATCTTATTTCAAAGAAAGGACTTTAAACATTGTTCTTTCCAAACTACTGGCTTATAAAATTGAAGTAGCAGTGGCAGCAAAGGTATTATTTAAGGAGAATGAGATAAAGTTAAAACTTTTTATATTAATTTAGCTAATAATTATTTATTGAGAAACTCACATGGTAGTCATTTTCATGGTTAAGGGAGAGACAGAGATATGAAATATGCTACCACTGCCTTCAGTGAACTTGAATCCTTTACAGTGAATGATATTTTGTTTTATATGTAGCAGTTGACACATTTATTGACTATAGTACCTAAGTTCTTCTAGATTTTATAAGAGTGGCTATGTTTGGGTTTACTTGAAAGCAGAACTTGAAACCAAGCCTTTTATGCAGGTAGTGTAGTTTAGCTGGGGGATGATCTCAAAGGTTAAGAGTGCCTGGGATAAGAGAGGAGGGACCAGTATAAGGATGGCTACTGCTGCAGGCACCCGCTATGGTAGCCAGCACCATATGCAGAGAAATGTGCAATTTATAATCAAGAATTGAATACATAAAATTACCATTCTAAAGCTACAGTGAATAATATGGACAAAATTCCTTCATCAGTGGCTGTCAGTTAAGATTGATTTGTCATCCCTGAAGGTGATACTTGGCATTGTCTGGAAATACATTTTGTGGTCAGGAAGGTGACAGGGGTGGGTGTAGAGAGAATGAGGGATGGAAATGGGGAGGGATGAGAGGGTAGCTACTGGTATATTGTGGGTAGAGGCCAGGGATGCTGGCCTTCTGTAAACACCTTATAATGCACGAGATAGCCCTCCCCTTCCCCAATACAAAGAAATATCTGGCAAAAATGCCAGTTATACCGCTGTTGAGAAACCCCCCTCAAACATTACTATATAGCATGGGGAACTCTACTTACTGCACTCTGGTGACCTAAGTGGGAATGCAAAAGAGAGAGGCTATGTTAAAACGCATCAGTTCAGTTCAGTCGCTCAGTCTTGTCCAGCTCTTTGCGACCCCATGGACTACAGCACACCAGGCTTCCCTTTCCATCACCACTCCTGGAGCTTGCTCAAACTCATGTCCATTGAGTCTGTGATGCCATCCAACCATCTCATCCTCTGTTGTCCCCTTCTCTTCCTGCCTTCATTAATATGTATGCATATAGCTAATTCACTTTGCTGTACCGCAGAAACTAACACAACTTTGTAAAACAACTATACTCCAATGAAAGTTAAAAAAAAAAACAAAACATGGAAATGATCATGGCATCAGGGCATCTCGTTGAAATGTAGACTCTATTTGGTAGGTCCAGGGTGGAACCTGACATCTTGTTTCTTATAACATTTTCCAGGACTTTTCTAAATTGATCGCTCTTTACTAGAAAATTTCACAGTTCATAAAAGTCATAATAGGTATCCACCACCGATCCTCAATGTTTCAAAATGCCTAACATACACCATATATTTACCTCATGGTACTAGGACACTGGTCTACAAAAAATATCAAAGTGGTAGGTTTTTTAATGGAATTACACAATTCATAGTCTCAGAATATATATCTTATACTAATCATAAAGTAATAATAAAATTTCTTACAGAAAGTATGGGAATCTTTGATCGGAACAATGGGAACATTGTCCGTCCTTGTCAGGACAAGATCAAACCAATTTACATATAAAATGCTTTTTCTCTATGAAAATCTGCACTCTCATCAAACAGAATTGCCAGTTTTCCTGACTCTTAGGGACAATTTTGACTCATCTGAGGAAGGCACCTGGGTTGAAACCTCTTTGATTCCGACTGTTTCTGAATATGTCACATAGTCCCCTGTCTCCCTTGGCAAGGAGGAATACATGGCTTTCTTTTAGCAGCAGAGACTGTGCTTGGGCAAAATGTGTCATCCCTGGTTTTCCATTCTTGATATTCTCTGATGGGGATGCAGGTGGGACAAGAACATACCGGGGATTTTTAAAAAAATAAATGTGTCATAAAATCTATTGTGACAGGTTTTAAAGAAGTCCCTGTAACTGGGCAAAAATGAAACGGCAACACTGGGAGACTGGACAGAAATACAACCACCCTGCAAATTTCTTTATTTCCCTTGTCTTTGTCTCTCCTGCTGAGTTGAAATGTTCCTTCCACGGAGTCTGTGATGCTTGCAGAGTGGGAGGTCTCTGGCACTCTAAAGCAAAAACCCTCCAACAGCCTCCAATTCCTAAAGAAGAGGCAATTACAACCCCTCTTTCCTGGGAAGTGTCAGTCATGAAGGCAAAGGAGCCTTTGGAAATGGGTTGGAGTGTGCCAGTCATTCAAAGGGTAAATCCGATAGTGAGCAAATGGTGCAGTCCTGCGTGCAGTGCCAGCAGGCAGCTTCTGGCTACAAACTCTTTTGCAGGGATAAAAGCCTTCCAAGTGGGTTTGAGCAGTTCTAAATATTTCATGCCTGTGTTTGAACAAAAAGTTGCCATGGGAAGGTTGGCATGAAGATGTATTTTATCAGCTTGGTATTTTCTAAGTTAGTGTCTCATTAACTTGTCCTTCTCTGCCCCATTTCCACCCAAGTCAGAAACTCTGATGGCAAGCATTCTTTAGAAATTACTGTTCCTATCTTAAGTATCTTCTCTGTTGAAACTTGTCAGCTCTGCCTTGTGAGTCCTGCTAAATCTATTGCCCCCACACATAAGAGAGGAAGTAGAAGCTGCTGTTAGGATATGTTTAGAAACATTTGTGAAAATCAAGTTATATTAGTGATCAATTGTTTAACGACCTAAAACTGAATAGCTTAAAAAAAATTATCATCTCTCTTGCTTCCTGAGGGTTGGGATTTCAGATAGGGCTCCATGGGGATATCTTTGTCCACGTGTTCTACCTCAGATGGAATATTTGAAGGCTGGGCCTGACATCATATTAAGGCCCATTTGCTCACATGTCCAGTAGCTCATATTGGCTTTTCGCTGAAAGGCTATGTAGGCTGAACATGTGACTTAACCTTCCTGAGACCAAGGAGGCTGGATTTCAAGAGCAAGTCTCTTGAGAGACATACTGACTTTTATGGCCTATGAAAGTTATGCAAGGTCATTTCTGTCACATACTTTTGGTTAATACAGTTATAAAGTCCCAAGTTCAAGGGAACCTCTCCATGAAAGCATGTTAACATCACATTGTAAGAGAATGTGGGATGGGATATATATAAAATATTCTATGGAAAATGCAATTTGTTTCTCAAATGCAGTTGAGAAAAGTGTGTAGCTAGTACTTTGGGAGTATTGCCTATGTTTCCTGATTTTGGGCCAGGTAACTTACAAACTGATGGAAACTGTTCAGCTGTTATAATCTATCATATCTAGATAATGTTTTATAAGACCCCCGTTGTCTTTTTATTTGGTATTTAAGTATCACTTGAAGTTGGTAAGTCAAGGACTGTCACTTCTGCATTATAATAAAGTTGCTGAAACTCAGACATAACATCTTAAAATCACCCAGGTATTTAATGATGGATTTGGGACTAGAACATAGCTTCTCTAACTCCTAGACCATTGTTCTTTTCATCAGAATTTGTAACGTCTACAAGCTATAACATCCTCAACGCATGAACAGTTTACTGAATACTTTTCATAATGGAGTTATGGTGGTAGACACTGAATTTATATGCTGATGAATATGACACAGTCTCTCCCTTTAAAGAGCTCATGGACAGATGGAGAAAGTAAACACATAAACTCAGATATTCAATAGTGTAGAGATGAAAGTAGAATGTAGAGATGAGCATAGAAAGCCACTTAGTTCATTTTGGGGTTCAGGAGTGACTTTTGGAAGGGTAATAAAATATTTGAGCTTAAATTTTCATTGCTCTGCTCATTAAACTAGATAGCTGTCTGAAAGAGGGCACGCTGGGTGTTTAAATTTCAATATACTGTGTGTATATTTAAATAATATATGTTGTACTTGATATATGGTAAGGCAAATTTCCTTTCCTTTTGTCCTTCATTCAGTTCAGTTCAGTTGCTCAGTCGTGTCCGACTCTTTGCGACCCCATGAATCGCAGCACGCCAGGCCTCCCTGTCCATCACCAACTCCTGGAGTTCACTCAGACTCACGTCCATTGAGTCCGTGATGCCATCCAGCCATCTCATCCTCGGTTGTCCCCTTCTCCTCCTGCCCCCAATCCCTCCCAGCATCAGGGTCTTTTCCAATGAGTCAACTCTTCACATGAGGTGGCCAAAGTACTGGAGCTTAGCTTTAGCGTCATTCCTTCCAGAGAAATCCCAGGGTTGATCTCCTTCAGAATGAACTGGTTGGATCTCCTTGCAGTCCAAGGGACTCTCAAGAGTCTTCTCCAACACCACACTTCAAAAGCATCAATTCTTCTGCACTCAGCCTTCTTCACAGTCCAACTCTCACATCCATACACGACCACAGGAAAAACCATAGCCTTGACTAGACGGCCCTTAGTTGGCAAATAATGTCTCTGCTTTTGAATATACTATCTAGGTTGGTCATAACTTTTCTTCCAAGGAGTAAGCGTCTTTTAATTTCATGGCTGCCGTCACCATCTGCAGTGATTTTGATGTCCTTCATTAATTGTGTACTTTTGTAGTGTTTTTGATTGTGTGTATGTTTTCCTTTTTTGTTGTTGTTGCTATTTTGAATAGTAATTTTAGATATAACACTTTCTAATTGGTGGTTACTGGTTCATAAATTTCCAGTGCTTCACTTGTATGCATCCTGCTGACTTCTGCCTACCTGAGTAGGATGCTTAGCTTATTAATTTTTGGCTTCTCTTCTTTCCTATTGTGTGCATTTAATGCTATGTGTTTCCCTTTTATTATATGTTACTTCCTGCAAGAGAGATATTTAGTGATTTGGGTTTTCTTCAGTTCTGTATATTATAATTTTCATTATAAATTCTTCTTGAAATCAATGCATTTTTAAGCACAGTTTCTTTTACTAGATATTTAATAAATCTTAAATATATATTTCTGTACACACACACACAATTTTACTATTGGTCTTGTTTATCTGGAGAACCCTAATTAACACGCTTGGAGATACTGTAATAGCCTTTTTCTATAACGCTGAACCCATACTCCTAATATTTTGGTGACAATTTCTATGTTTGTATTTATATGGGAGGGTAGTCTATATGTTTTTTGTTATTTTTATGTTTTTGTTAGGTTTGATATTGAGGTTATACTGGTCTCATAAAATGATTTGGAAAATATTTCTTCCCTCAGTATTGCCTGAGAAGGGACTTATGCCTTACATAAGTAAGGGTAGCAGTTCTTAAACTATGATAGCACTCACCAATAAAGCCACCTGGACATGGAGGTTCTCTTGTGACGAGTTTCTGAGCAAATCTTTGTTTTTCACTTATGTATTAAAATTATGTATGTTTTATTTTTGCCTGCGCTGGGCCTTCACTGCTGCAGGGCTTTCCTCTAGTTGTGGAAAGGAGGGGCTATTCTTAGCTATGGTGCACAGGTTCTCCCTGCAGTGGCCGCCCTTCTGGTGGAGCATGCGCCGTGGAGCGCCAGCGCTTCGGTACTTGCACGTGGGCTCAGTAGCTGAAGCGCCCAGGCTCTAGAGCCCAGGCTCAGCAGTGGTGGTGCTGGGGCTTAGTTGCTTTGTGGCATGTGAGATTTTCCCGGTTCAGGAATCCAGCCCGTCTCCTGCATTGGCAGGCGGATTCTTTACCACTGAGCCACCAGGGAAATCCAGCTTTTGTTTTTTAAAAGCACATATAATGACTGTTCAGAATTTTCATTTGTTATTGGATCAGTTTTGGTAAGTTTAATCTTTCAAGGAAATGCTTCCTTTTTATCTAAATTCTTCCATGTAGTGTCATAAAGTTGGTCATATTATCCTTTTATTTTCTTTTTAATGACCGTAGGTTCAGTGTGTATAATCTCTAATCTTTATTCCTCATATTGATAATTTGTGTTTTCTCCACCTTTACCTTGATTATACTTTCTTAGGGTTTACTAGTTTTACTAATCATTTTCAGAGGACTAACTTGTGTGATTCTGTTACTATCTTTATTTTTCACCTTGTTGCACTTCTTTTTCTGCTTGAGATATAAGTTTAGATGATTAATCTTTAACTTTTCTCACTTCTAATACAAGCATTTAAAGGCATAAACTTTCCTCTAATAGTTTTAACCATATTACCTAAATTTGGATACATTTTGGTTTCATTACATTTCAGATTGAAATATTTTCTAATATCCTTTATACTTTCTTCTTTCACCTATGAACATCTAGAAAGGTATTGCTTCATGCCTAAACAGTTAGATATTTTATTGTTTTTGGCTTATAATTGAATTAGTATGATTGGAAAATGTATTCTGGATACTGTTAATTTTTTTTGGAATTTTTTTGGGGGACTTTTCTATGGCCCCAAATACGGTCTTGGGAACATTTTTGTTTGCTTGAAAACAACATATATTCTTTATTTTTTGAATGCAATGTTTTATAGCTCTCAGTTACATCTGGTTGGTTGAATGTGTTAGATACTTTATATTATTCTGAATTTTTTTCTATTTGCTTTTTTTTTTAATAACGGAGAGAAGAGGGTTAAAATCTCTGATTATGAATATGAGTCTCTCTGTTTCTCCCTTTTATTCTTTCAATTTTCCTAGTTTAAGTTTCTGTTAGTATTTTGCCAGTGATAATGTAGGCTGCTGTGTTTCTTGCCTCTGAAATGAATTTCATTCCTTTAACCATCCTATTACTAAACAAACACTGCATAATCTAAATTTCATTATGAAATCATTACATGTCAAGGTACTGATTTCTCTGTTAGCCTAAGTAGGCTAAAGGTTTAAATATTCCAAAAATTGCAGTGATTTAAAGTTTACTTCATGCTCATGTCACAGTTTAATGTGTGTTGCCAAGAAAAAGGCTCTTGTTCACACAATCACTCAGGAATTCTTCTTTGAGTGGCTACACATGTCCCTATGACACCACAGTCACCAATGGATTCCTTGAATCTGGCTAACAGAAGAAGAAAGAAGAAAGTGGACCTGGAAAGGGGGGATTTCTCTTTGTCTATATTCATTGGTGTATAATGCAGTTTCCCAGCCATTCCTATTAAAGCAGAAAGCTAAGAAGTGTAGACTGGCTGTGTGACCGGTTCAGTTCAGTTCAGTTGCTCAGTCGTGTCCAGCTGTTTGCAACCCCATGGACTGCAGCACACCAGGCTTCTCTGTCCATTACCAACTCCTGGAGCTTACTCAAACTCATGACCATAGATACAGTGATCCCATCCAACCATCTCATCCTCTGTCGTGCCCTTCCCCTCCTGCCTTCTATCTTGCCCAGCTTCAGGGTCTTTTCTAGTGAGTTAGTTCTTTGCATCACGTGGCCAAAGTATTGGAGTTTCAGCATCAGTCCTTCCAATGAACACTCAGGACTGATTTCCTTTAGGATGGACTGGTTGGATCTCCTTGCAGTCCAAGGGATTCTCGAGTCTTCTCCAACACTTCAGTTCAAAAGCATCACTTTTTTGGCACTCAGCTTTCTTTATAGCCAACTCTCACATCTATACATGACTACTGGCTTTGTGACTAGCAGAAGGAAATGCATTTTGGTGCCGTGTAGCATTCTTTCTACAATATTCCCTATTTCCATCAAGATCAGCTCAGCATTATGCTTAAGTTATATTATATAACTAACGTTTCATTTCATTCTAAGCACTGAAGCAAAAGTAAAGTTTAGTATAGTGGGTTGCATATAATAAATTGAATTCCTGCTCACATAAAGTGCCAGTCTTCCAGTACCTGGACTGAAATTAATTATTCTGGCTTCTGTCATTTTATGGCTTTCACTTAGAAACTTTGTTGAAATATTTACCATGGTCCTTCTTGAATTAAAGGTAGTTGTAGATTCATTTTTTCTTTTTCCCTCTAGATGGTGAACCCCTTGAGGTAAAGAAATTATAAATGATTAATCTTTGTATCCCCCAGGTGCCTAGCACAGAGTTTCAACTTTTGGTTCATAGGCAACCAACAGATGTTTGCTGAACCAATTTGAGGGTCAAGAAACTATCAAACAGTTTGTAGACTTTCCATTTTTCATCATTTGATTGCTCCACAAACTGAAGACCAGAGAAATTACATACCATACCCATGCTTATATAGCTAGTTAAATGTTCAGACTGGAAGTCAAACCCAGGTGTTCTGATTGGTATTTGGAGTTGTTTTTAACTAACCAGTTTGACCATGATTATTGCTTCTCGGTTGACTATAACAATGAAACTGACACATTTAAAACAGCTTTTGTTGAAAACACCTCTGTTCAGAGCTATTACATTTTCATGATAATGTTTATTAATATCACCTGTGCATCTCCAAAATCTGTCTCCCTGCAGCTTTTTGAAGGTTGTTTTCATTTTGGTACGTTGACAGATAGGAATGATATATGTCAAAAAGGAACAACAGTGTATCATCTTTGCAACAAAGAAGTATAAGTTGTATACATCAGACATAGACTATGGTTAATTTTTACACTTGAGAAAAACAGATCATCATGAATTATTATTTCCTTTTCTGTTATTAGAGTTAAAACAGACTCTCATGTTTTTTTGAGACTGTGTAAAATGGAAAGAAATTTCTAACATAATTTAGCCCATGTCACTTTCACCACAAGGTGCCCAGACATTTGATCAAATATTATTCTGGGTATGTCTTCTGTGAGGGTGTTTCTGAATGAGATTAACATTTGAATCAGTAGACCAAATGAAGCAGATTGCCCTTCCAAGTGTAGGTGGGCTTCTTCCAATCAGTTGAAGGACAGAATACAATGAAAAGGCTGACCCTTCAGTGAATAAAAGGGAATTCCTTCTACCTGAGTGTCTTCAAGGTGAGGTACTACTTCTTTCCCATTTTGGACTTGGAGTGAAGCATTGGCCCTTCTTAGATCTCACACCTGCTGACTTTTGGACTAGTGCGTATCTTTGTTATTGTTCAGTGGCTAAGTCATTTCTGGCTCTTCTTCCTGATCCTTCACTATCTCCTTAAGTTTGCTCAAACTCAGTGGCCAAAGTATTGGAGCTTCAGCTTCAGCATCAGTCCTTTCAGTGAATATTCAGAGTTGATTTCCTTTAGGCTTGACTGTTTTAATCTCCTTGGTGTCCAAAGGACTCTCAAGAGCTGTACCTTTGGCCTTCCTGTTTCTCAGGCTGTTGGACTAGGACCACAATGACACCATCAGTTCTCCTAGGTCTCCAGAACTGCAGATCTTAGGACTTGTCAGCTTCCATAATCACATGAACCTAACTGTTATAGTAAGTAAACAAACAAACAAACAAGTAAATACATTTTCCTTTGTTGGTCAGCATTCTCCAGAGAAATAGAACCAATAGAATGTGTATGTACATGTGACGATTAAACTTGTGTTCTATTACATTTCTATCCAGCCAACAGTGCTACAAGAGGGGCAAGATAACAAAGAGTTAATTGAGCCTCTTCAGATAAATACATGAAAAAAATTATGCTTGGGGTGCTTCTGCAAATAGCAATGCTCACGTTTAAAATTCTAAATAAAAATGTAATTACTGAGTAATTCCTCTTGATAGCACCTCTGTTCTCGTGATGAGCTAGGATTCTATAATAATGTTGGAAGAGTGACACTTAGTCAAAAGTTCAAGTGATATGCCACTGTATTAGCCGTACAATGTGGATCTCTTCAATTAAGTATATTTAACAGCAAGGGAGAAGTTATTTTTCTCTACAGAAATAGAAGGAAATCTTTTCCTGATGAGAAAACCAATTGTTTGGTTAACAGTCTGTCTAAAACAAAAACTATTCCTTGATGGCTCAATGTCCAGTATTTTATTATTCCACATATCATCTTGAGGAAATTATTGACAAATAACCCCTTTCTAATGAGAATACTGGATTATTCTTGTATTTTATGGCAAGGAGTTATGCTACTACTGATGAGAAACAAATACCATCCAGAAATGGCAACGTACTCCAGTACTCTTGCCTGGAGAATCCCATGGATGGAAGAGCATGGTAGGCTATAGTCCATGGGATTGCAAAGAGTTGGACACGACTGAGTGACTTCACTCACTCACTCACTCACTCATCGAGAGAAAATGTCCCTGTGCAGGTCTGAGTTGTTGAGTTTGTGTGTGTGTGTGTGTGTGTGTGTTTGTTTTCCATCTCCAAGTGATTGTGACTTGGATTAACACTGACATTATCATTTTAGCATAAATACACTTGACCTTCCAGGAGAGTCTGTTGATTAGTACCCTGAGGATACAGCTGGAATTTTCTCCAAAGGTTTGTTCAGTTTCACATTTATTGTGTCATATTATAGACAGAATGGTTTCCCAGGTGGCGCTAGTAGTAAAGAACCCACCTGCCAATGCAGGAGACATTAGAGACTCAGGCTCAATCCTTGGAGAAGAAATAGCAGCCCACTCTGGTATTCTTGCCTGGAGAATCCCATGGACAGAGGAAACTGCAGAGGTTAAGTCCATGGGGTCGCAAAGAGTTGGACACAACTGAACCGACTTGGCACACAAAAGACAGAATAAGGAGACTCAGAGTGAGGTCTGAAGGTCGAGGCTCATCTGATTGTGGAACTCTTTACCGCTTACAGATAACAGAATTTTAATAGAAGAAAGTTTTTTCTCTTTTCCTCCTTTGCCTGGAAAATTTCCTTCTGTAAAATATATGCCTCCCAAGTTATTAGCTACCTTCTGAGATTCAAATTCCATCTTCTGAGCTCTCCTGAGACTCAGACACAGTGTTATTTTTATTTTCTTCTTGACAATCTCAAACGGTGTCTATATAATTATTTATAAATGGCTTATTACACATTTGAACAAATAACTATGAACCTAGAGGTAAAAATGAAATATTCAATCCAACAAACCCTCATTGGTTAACTGATACATGGCAGGAAACATCTTTGACCCTGGGAATACCATGTTGAATAAAACTCATTTGATTTCCAAAAGATGATAGTGTATTGGTGGTGCATTTTTGTGATTACTGCTTTACATAATGGTAGACTAACTTGGTTAGAAACTTTTTCTCACAGATAAAAATTACAAAATCTATAATATGTGTGTCTTTGTCTATATCTGGGCTTCCCTGTTGGCTCAGCAGTAAAGAATCTGCCTGCCAGACGACACCCGGGTTTGATCCCTAGTTTGGGAAGATTCCCTGGTGAAAGAAATGGGTACCCACTGCAGTATTTTTGCCTGGGAAATCCCATGGACAAAGGAGTCTGGCAGGCTACAGTCCATGGGGTTACAAAGAGCTGGACCTTACTTAACAACTAAACAACAACACTTATCTATCTGTCTATCTGTCTATCTATCTACCAGGCAAACTGAAGGCAGCAGATAATGACCAAAAGCAGGTAAAAAATTGCAGAGGATGTTATGCTTGAAAGATGAAGTTTAACAGGTGAGATTTGCTATTTTGAAGCTCTTTTTTTTTTTTTTTCCCAGTATGTGTCCAAATCTCCCAAAGGCTCTGAAGGCAGAAAGCCACTGTCTTACTGGCTTGAGGCATCAGAGAACAGTGTGGATCTAAAAAAAAAAAAAAAAAAAAGCCACAAGGTTAGGAAGAAATCCTGAAAGGAAGAAACACAAAGTATTCAGCTCCCAAACCTGCATATAAAATCCACTCAAATCTTTAGCTGGGTGCTGAACTGGCTGGCATGCTTGGAGAAAACCATATGGGGCGCAGCAAAAAAACAAAAACAAAAACGACAGCATTTCATCTGGAAGTTGAGAGAACTATACAGAAGTTTCAGACAATGTGATCTCAGTAAGGGGAGAAATTTGGAGTTTGAATCCAGCCAAATTATCTGGTTCTAGAAGGAAAAATTCTCTCATCTTAGTAACATACAGTGCCTAGTTTGTATAGTGTATTATCCATAATATCCAGTATATGAACACAGTTCATATGAAGAATAGAAAAATGTGACCCATAATCAAGAAGAAATGCAGTAAATATAAATTGCTCTTGCAATAACCCAGATGTTGCAGTTAGCTGAAAAGGATTTAAAAGCAGCTATTGTAAGTATTTTTAAGGACATAAAGGAAGATATATGTATACTGAATAAAATGATGAAGAATCTCAGCAGAGGAATAGAAACTAAATTAAAAAAGGAGCTAAAACATACAATAACTATAATATACAGTAACTGCTCATTGAAAGTGACAAGAAAAAGACTATATTTGAAGATGGATTAATAGAAATTAGCAGTGTGAAGAACAGAGATTAAAGATTGAGGTAAAAAAAAATAGAATCTTATAGATATGCGAACAATATTAAGTGGCTTTAACATACCAAAAATTATGGTCCCCAGAAGGAAAGGAGAAAGAGAATGGTGTAGAAAAAAAAAAAAATCCAAGCTCTACAGCATACAGCCAGAGTCAGTCTTGTTCTCAGTTGTATGCCCAGCACCTAGGATAATATACATATTGTGCAAGTACACATTTGACGATTATTAAAACTTTGATGAATCAAAATATAGAGCTTCACAGATGGAACAAACACACTGTCTAAGTATTTGCTCTATAAAACTGTGGTGAATAATTTAGTGAGTATATGTAGAGATTCTAGTAAATTGAGGTGGTAGGTGAGGTCCAGCAATGCCTGACTCTTTAGACACAGAGGAAATACTGGTAGCTATGGAGAATTCTTAATTTTATGATTTCACAAAATGGATTTCTCTGAGTTTTTTCCGGTTCCAGTGACTAGCTTTATTTTCCTATCATGTTCTGTTTTTGAGGCCTTAACCTAGAAACCAAAATAGAAGTGTGCCAGTGCTTACTGAGTAGTATTGGCTGTCTGGTCAATAAAGTGGCATCAGATTGCATTATTTTGACATACTTTACAGTTGGGTGAAGGACTTACAAAACAAAGTGAGTTAAATATGGAGGAGGGACACTGTATCAGAACAGAGGCTGGTAGGAACAGGGACCAGCTATGATAACTTGCCATTCCTACAGTGAAGACCTAGTATCCTTTTTTGAGTTGATTTCAAGAGGTATTGTTAAGCTGTGGGCATTGCAAAGCACATGCATGGGAACCCTGAAAAGACACTGTACATCTGAGATCTTGGTTCCTCCAATTCTAATTTTGAGTTAAAATAAAGCCAGATATCCTGAAGTGTATTTTGTATGCAAGAAAGAAAGTGATGAAAAGAAAAGATTTCACCCTTCGTACAGTGAAAATAACACTTTGCCTAAAACCAAGTGACCAAGCCACATACCTGTTTTTCCCCTCTCAGTTATATGATTTGGGTAACCATATTATCTCTCTGAACTTAAATTCCTCGTGTATAACCTATGAGTTTTTTAGTTCCTTTCAGTATTGTTAAAGAGACCAAAAAAAATGTATTATAAGCGTTTGTAATTATTTTCTATAATGAGAACCACTTAATTACTCCAAGACTGCTTCTGCTGTTGTGTGCCCATGAGTATCACTATTATTACATTTAAGCAAAAGCATAAAAGGGTATAGGGGGATAAAATGGTTGGACAGCATCATCGACTCAATGGACATGAGTTTGAGCAAACTCTGGGACATAGTGAAGGACAGGAAGGCCTTGCGTGCTGCAGTCCATGGGGTCACAAAGATTCAGACATGACTTAGCAACTGAACAACAACAACAGAAGGCTAGGGCATAACTTTTTTGGGTAATCTTGTGATTTATTTGGTAAATTATAAATTTGAGGGAAGAAATATAAATAAATAACAAAACAATGAGTTTGAGGAAATAGCAAGGAATCTCTTTTCATCTTCATTCTACTGCTATGGTGTTTCTTTGGAGGAATGAATTCTTATTTATTTATCCAACAAATGTTCAGTGTTCAACTACATAGTAGAGACTGTGTTAGAAGCTCTAAATAGAGCAGAAATCCCTGTCTTTATGGCACATGCAGTTTGGGGCTTATTCCTTTTTGTGACCTGTCCTTGTATATGCCACTTATGCTTTTTAAAGAAAAATAAGTTTCAGTATAAACACAAGCAGAGGAAAATGTTTAGTACTGAATAAGGAATTGTTCTGGGAAATTAAATGATAGGAGACAAATTTTCCTGCAGGAGATCTGAGAGGACAGAATTCAACAAGGCTTGACTCACATTTCATGCTTATAAATGGAAAAAGCCAACAAATGGCTCTTTGGATGGATCAAAGCCAGATCCATCCAAAGTCACCCATCTTTATATAAAGCCATCTAGCACAAATGCTGGAGAAGGCAATGGCAGTCAACTCCAGTACTCTTGCCTGGAAAATCCCATGGATGGAGGAGCCTGGTAGGCTGCAGTCCATGGAGTCACCAGGAGCCGGACACGACTGAGCGACTTCACTTTCACTTTTCACTTTCATGCATTGGAGAAGGAAATGGCAACCCACTCCAGTGTTCTTGCCTGGAGAATCCTAGGGACAGAGGACCTGGTGGGCTGCCGTCTATGGGGTCGCACAGAGTTGGACACGACTGAAGTGACTTAGCAGCAGCAGCAGCAGCACAAATGCAGCCATCATATGTTACAATTTTCCCTGCCAAAAAATTAATTGGCTCAATCTGACTTTGAATTCATCCCAGATGTGTAAAACTTGCTGAAAGGTTTGTCTACCTCAAGAAAACTTTTGATAAACCAGTTCCAAGTTTCAGAATTTTACAAAAACCTGAAATGAAGCAAGATTTTTTGGTTTCCTGTTTGGTACAGCAAACTCTAATTATGAGGCCTCCAGGGAACATAGGGAAAGACAGATACACAAAAATCTCTGAAACAGGTAATTGAGGAGGAAAAACACATAAGGAAAACAAATAAGAATCAGGAGTTTAGCTTAAGTTGTAAAATTATTAATAATATATTTATATTGAAAAAGTTTATGTGGCATAATGGAGCCTATGAGATATGCATTTCTGGATGTATTGTGTTGTTAAAAGTTAAGAATTTTCAGAATGTATGCCAAACCTCTACAGAGGATGATCAGTAATAGATAATACAGATATTACAGCACTTTCTTTCTTACTCTCAATGTTGTAAAGTTTTACATTTTTCTTCTTATTTGCTGACATTAAAAGATGAATTAGCATAAAATAGAAAAATGATTCAATTGGAAATGATATTTAAATCATATTCAGTACATACCACACAGTTGGGATTTAAATGATCAAATTAATTTGCCTTTGGGTGACTTAACAAAATCAGTCCCAACGTTTGATTTCAATATTTTTATTCCAAATGGTGCCAGATAATCAAATTGTGTTACTACATTTCCTCCTCCATCCTCAGTTTTAGGTCGAGATATATCAAGGGAGTCAACTCAGATTGTTTTTTCTTTGACTCTCTTAAATTTGGAGACAGTTGAACTGTTTTTAATTTTTTATTTTTGTTTAAATTTTTATTTTTGTATTGGACTATAGCTGATTAACAATGTTGTGATAGTTTCAGGTGGCCAGAAAACTGACTCAGCCATAAACATACATACTTTTATTTTTGAGTCAGGGAATATTATTTCCTATAAGTATTAGTCTGATATGTAAGATGTGTTGGGTTTCTCATTGAAATGGAAACATCTGTGAATGTGTTGTAATTTCATTAATGAAATAGATTTTTGAAAACTGACCATATGCTCAATCTCAGGAGGTATAGAAACTCAAGGATTTATTCACCTGACACAAGAGAACTGTGCTAGAGTACAAAATCAGACAACAAATTTAAGTGTTTAAACAAATATTAGAGTGGGAAAGGAAGGGTAGCATAGCTGAGGATATAATTTAGCTGGATAGTTAAGGACACAGAAGCCTTGAAAAGAAGTAATTAAGATATTCAGACAAGAAACTGGTAAGATTAAAGACAAGAAGGAGGAAGACTAAGTGAGTTATAAAGACATATTTACTAAAGTTATTTTTCCTACTTAGGAAGTGTCTGAATTGCCCAAAAGATTACACTTGGGGAGCCATTGTGGGTCTGGAATTCTTTTCTTTACTAGATTTTTAAGTCCCCCTGGTGGCAGGGGCTTATGAATAACTGTCCTCTTGAATAATGGGATTATTTGAAGCATCCTAACTTCAAATCCCATCTTGAAGACAAATCTCATCTTAAAGACAAATATCATTCATTTTCTCTAGTCAAAGGTGCAGATAGTCACTGGTGAGTTTGGCTACTGTGTTACTGTGTGGTTTTTACCTGGTTTTTATTTTCCATGTATAACAATAATACAAAATATGCACATAGTGCTTACTCTGTGTCTGCCACTGTTTTGATCACTTATATTTACTCATTTGCACTTCATAACAACCTCATCATAAAGATACTCTTAACAGTCCCATTTTCCAGCTTGTTGTTGTCGCTTAGTTATGTCCAACTCTTTGCAATCTCATGGACTGCAGCTCATCAGGCCTCCCTGTCCTTCACTATCTTCCAGAGTTTGCTCAAACTCCTGTCCATTGAGCTGGTGATGCCATCCAACCATCTCATTATCTATTGTCCCCTTCTCCTCCTGCCCTCAATCTTTCCCAGCATCAGGGACTTCTCCAGTTAGTTGACTCTTCATATCAGTGGCAAAGTATTGGAGCTTCAGCTTCAGCAACAGCCCTTCCACTGAATTTTCAGGGTTGATTTCCGTTAGGATTGACTGGTTTGATCTGCTTGCTATCCAAGAGAGTCTCGAGAGTCTTCTCCAGCACCACAGCTCAAAAACATAAGCTAAGAGAAGATAATAATTTGCCTAAGATCACATGTAAGTGGTGGAGCTGGAATCAGAACCCATGTAGCCCCATTTCAGAATCTGTGCTCTTCCTCATTATGGGAATCTGCAGTTTCAGAATCCCAAGTCAAAATGGATGAATCATCATGTATTAATTTACTTACAGGTGCAACTGGGAAGTAAATGTGTAGTCAGGACAGCCCTCTCAATTTAGAAATACAAGATCACTAAATCTAGAAAGTACCTTCTTCCTCAAAGCTAAGTCTCAATTCCAAGACTGCCCAAGTTATGAGTTTCCTAATTCAGCAGACAGAAATGGTAAAAAGATAGATCAAGAGTCATTGCTAAGAGTTAGCAAAATTGTTTGAACTTTCTGATCATATTATGTACACAGAGATTTTGAAAGATAGAACATATATTTCAAATAAAAGGAATTATCAAGAGTTTTTAAAAAACAGCTAAGAGGACAGGTGCTGTTACTATATGAGAACAATGGATTTTAGATGTGAGCTACTCTCAGTTGGGAATTAAATAATTCAAAGAACTTCCCTCTATGGTGCTTAATATTTACCTGTTTATGCCAATTTACTAAGCAGAGATAAGCAACTCTTCATTTATATAGGGAGTTAAAATGTCAACAAAATAAAGTACTAAAATTTGGTTCATCTGTGATGACACCCTGGAGTCAGATGTTTATTATCAGTGCCTACCAGAAAGCCTCAGGGAATTGAGACAGCATATTAAAAAGCAAAGACATCACTTATACTGACAAAGGTCTATATAGTCAAAGCTATGGTTTTTCTAGTAGTCAGGTATGGATGTGAGAGTCAGACCATAAAGAAGGCTGAGTGATGAAGAAGTGATGCTTTCAAATTGTGGTGCTGAAGAAGACTTGAGAGTTCCTTGGACTGCAAGATCAAACCAGTCAATCTGAAAAAGAAATCAACTGTGAATATTCATTGGAAGACTGATGCTGGAGCTGAAGCTCCAATACTTTTGCCACCTGATATGAGGAGCCAACTCATTGAAAAGATCCTGATGCTGGGAAAGAGTGAGGCAAAAGGGAAAGAGGGCGGCAGAAGATGAGATGGTTAGGTAGCATCGGTGACTCCATGCACATGAATCTGCACAAACTCAGGGAGATAGTGAAGGACAGAGAAGCCTGACATGTTGCAGTATATGGTGTTGCAAAGAGTCAGACATGACTTAGGGACTGAACAACAACAAGTATTTATATTTTCTAGTATCCTGTACAATATTTTTTTTATTTTTTTCCCTTTTGCCTACAAATAACTTTTTGTTCTCAATATAATTAATGAAAAAGAAAGATTGAGTGATAGCCTAATAAGAGCTTATTGAAGACAAAAGCATTCACAACAGAATAAATAACATAGAAAGAGAGTAGGCTCAGTTTAAGGTGAAGATAAGTGAATGAATGCACATTGGAAAACATTTGTTTTCTAAAGTGAATTGACTTTCTAAGGGATACGGGTTTGTTTCTTTTCTTCAGTGCATGTACAAGCTTAGTGTTATGGAATGAAGGACATGAAAGGTGTTCAGGTTGTGACCCTTTACAGTGCTTTGGTGTCCCATCTTTACTGGCTCACTTCTGCTTGTCCTTTAAATGTTTGCATCAGTTGTCTCCAGCAAGGCATTCTTTCTTTGATTGCTTGTTTTGTCACTTTCCTCCAAGCTATTAAAGCACCTTGACATCTCCATTTTGTATTTATCTAGTTGATCTGGAATTGTCCATTTATGCATATCACATATACTTGACCCTCACTCTTCAAGGACAAAGGTTATATCTTGTTAATATTTGTAGCATAATTTTTAGTTTGACGTAGATATTTCATAAATGTTGAAACAAACTGAAAACTAATACATCAAACTAATACATTGATATTATTAGTGACGTACAATGATCAAAAGCAAGTTGTACTTTTTTTTAGACTTCTTTTTATTCAACAAATAGTTTATTATTTATCAAACTTCTTAGAATATAATTGAACTTGTTTAACCTGGTTCCATGGTGTGAAGTTCAGAGCTTGTACAATTTAAGCATATCTTTGCTTCAGCTATTTGCATAAGTTTATGTCATAAATGACAAATGGCCTTGGGTGGTAAAAGTGAAAAAATTCACTTTACCTATTTACTTTTGACCCCAACTAGACATTAAATAAAACTTAAAAAAAATAAAGGTGTATACAAGTATTATCATATTTTATATGTCCATGTGTAATATATACAAATAAAGTATTTGTAAAATACACAGTTATATAATTTTAACATAGTGAAGTAGGAAGTCATTAATTTAACCAAGAATAATATAATAGACTCATTTTTTAAATGCATAGGGTTTACATTTCAACAGCTATAGAACTTGAATTGTCAGTCTTTAACTTACGAGCTTTGTGATTTTGAACAAGTTATTTAAACTATTTCATTCTCAATATTCCTCACATATAATGTGGGGCCAATTATATAACATGTGTCTTATAACATTCTGATTAGGATTAAATTAGATTATTTAAAATGCTTTCTATAATTCCTGCCATCTGGCATATAGTCAGTAAATGGTGGTCTTTCTGTTTTTGTGGCTATTGTTATAGCATGTGTGTGAGTGCACATGCTCAGTCACATCCAACTCTTTGTCACAGCATAAGAACAAGAAGCTGAAGTTGAATGATTCTGTGAAGACCTGCAAAACCTTCTAGAACTAACACCTAAAAAAGATGTCCTTGTCATTATAGGGGACTGGAATGTAAAAGTAGGAAGTTGAGAGCTCTCTGTACTAACAGGCAAATTTGGCCTTGGAGTATAAAACAAAGCAGGTCAAAGGCTAAGAGCATTTTGCCAAAAGAATGCACTAGTCATAGGAAAAACCCTCTTCCAAAAACAGAAGACTCTACACATGGACATCACCAGATGGTCAATACTGAAATCAGATCGATTATATTCTTTGCAGCCAAAGATGGAAAAGCTCTATACAGTCAGCAAAAACAAGTCTGGGAGCTGACTGTGGCTCAGATCATGAACTCCTTATTGCCAAATTTAGACTTAAATTTAACAAAGTAGGGAAACCACTAGACCATTCAGGTAGACCTAAATAAAATTCCTTATGATTATACAGTGGAAGTGATAAATAGATTCAAGGGATTAAATCTGATAGAATGTCTGAAGAACTGTGGATGGAGGTTGATTACATTGCACAGAAGGCAGTGATTGAGACCATCCTCAAGAAGAAGAAATGGAAAAAGACAAAATGGTTGTCTGAGGAGGCCTTACAAATAGCTGAGAAAAGAAGAGAAGCTAAAGGCAAAGGAGAAAAGGAAAGATGTCCATTTGAATGCAGAGTTCCAAAGAATAGCAAGGAGAGATAAGAAAGCCTTCCTCAATGATCAATGCAAAGAAAGAGGAAAACAATAGACTGAGAAAGACTAGAGAGCTCTTCAAGAAAATTAGAGATACCAAGAGAACACTTCATGCAAGGATGAGCATGATAAAGAATAGAAATGGTAGAGACCTACTAGAAGCAGAAGATACTAAGAGAAGGTGACTAGCATACACAGAAGAACTATACAAAAAAGATCTTCATGACCCAGATAACCATGATGGTGTGATCACTCACCTAGAGCCAGATATCCTGGAATGTGAAGTCAAGTGGGCCTTAGGAAGCATCACTACAAACAAAGCTAGAAGAGGTGATGGAATTCCAGTTGAGCTGTTTCAAATCCTAAAAGATGCTGCTCCTAAAGTGCTGCACTCAATATGCCAACCGGTTTGGAAAACTCATCAGTGGCCACAGGACTGGAAAAGGTCAGTTTTCATTCTAATCCCAAAGAAAGGCAATGCCAAAGAGTGTTCAAACTATTGCACAATTGTCCTCATCTCAACACGCTAGCAAAGTAATGCTCAACATTCTCCAAGTCAGGCTTCAACAGTACGTGAATCATGAACTTTCAGATGTTCAAGCTGGATTTAGAAAAGGCAGAGGAAGCAGAGATCAAATTGCAAACATCTGTTGGATCATTGAAAAAGCAAGATAGTTCCAGAAAAACATCTACTTTTGCTTTATTGACTATACCAAAGCCTTTGATTGTGTGGATCACAATAAACTGGCAATTCTTAAAGAGATTTGAATACCAGACTACCTTAGCTGCCTCCTGAGAAATCTGTATGCAGGTCAAGAAGCAACAGTTAGAACTGGACATGGAACAACAGACTGGTTCCAAATCGTGAAAGGAGTACATCAAGGCTGAATATTGACACCCTGCTTATTTAACTTCTATGCAGAGTACATCATGTGAAATGCTGGTCTGGATGAAGCACAAGCTGCAATCAAGATTGCCGGGAGAAATAGCAATAACTTCACAAACACAGATGAACAGATGATACGACCCTTATGGCAGAAAGTAAAAAAGTAAAGAGCCTCTTGATGAAAGTGAAAGAGGAGAGTGAAAAAGTTTGCTTAAAACTCAACATTCAGAAAACTAAGATCATGGCATCCTGTCCCATCACTTCATGGGAAATAGATGGGAAAACAATGGAATCAGTGACAGACTTTAGTTTTTTGGGCTCCAAAATCATATCAAATGGTAACTGCCATAATGAAATTAGAAGATGCTTGCTCCTTGGAAAAAAAGTTATGACCAAACTAGACAGTATATTAAAAAGCAGAGACATTACTTGACCAACAAAGGTCTGTCCAGTCAAAGCTATGTTTTTTCCAGTAGTCATTTATGGATGTGAGAGTTGGGCTATAAAAAAAGCTGGGCGCTGAAGAATTGATGCTTTTGAACTGTGGTGTTGGAGAAGACTGTTGAGATTCCCTTTGACTGCAAGGAGATCCAAGCAGTCAACCCTAAAGGAAATCAGTCCTGAATATTCATTGGAAGGACTGATGCTGAAGCTGAAACTCCAATACTTTGGCCACCTGATGCAAAGAACCGACTCATTGGAAAAGACCCTAATGCTGGAAAAGATTGAAGGCGGGAGGAGAAGGGGACAGCAGAAGATGAAATGGTTGGATGGTGTCACTGACATGATGGACATGAGTTTGAGTAGGCTCTGGGAGTTGGTGATGGACAGGGAAGCCTAGTGTGCTGCAGTCCATGGGGTCGTAAAGAGTCAGACACAAATGAGCATTGAACTGAACTGAAGAACAAGTAATTTCATACTTTTGTTTTCTTACCTGACTTTAGTTTCCTCATCTGTCCAGTGGTAATCATACTTTTCACCTCACTGATGGTTACAAAAGTCAAATGGGATAATGTCTCTGAAGGTACTTTCTAAAATGTAAGCTTTTGTCACATGTAATACAGTAACAGTTAAAGCTCATTTCTTTTTATTTTAAAGTGTAGAATACTGGCAAGAGACAACACACTTTTAAAATGTTTCTGAACTGTAGTTTTATAAGCTGCAAAACAATCTCTCTAAATTTCCTGCTTCACTTCATTTTCATTTTCTAGTATTTGGTCACCAGGAGTTTTTTTTTTTTTTTTTTCCTTCACGTCTCACTGTGCGGGAGACCTAATCAGTATTGAAGCAGGCTCTGCCAATTAATTGGAGGATGCACTTGTCTCTTTTTCTGATTGTGTACAAAACCCTGGGCTCTGTTTTATCAGTTTAAACAGGTTTGCTACATGACTGCATCTTCAGAAATGTCAATAAGTGTATTTAGACTTCTTGAAAAAAATTGAGGTCCAAGTGAAGGTTTATTTCTTCCTGTTAAGCATTCTTTCCAAGTGAAGGTTTATTTCTTCCTGTTAAACATTCTTTCCAAGTCTGCAGGTGTCACTTTTTTCTCATATTTCTAATGTTTCAGTCAAACTTGGTTTCATCTTTTAAGCTTTTTTTTTTCAAATTCATTCTTATTTCTAGTTTGGTATTTATGCAATCACAGTAAGTGTGAGTGTTTCAACTTGACAAAATTCTGCCCCGAAGCACTGTAGCCCTGGTTATTTTTGAGAGCTATATTTTCTCTTCTTGGAATTCAATAGCAATTTAGTGTCCTTTAAAATTTTGAAAATATTGTATAGGAAAAAGTCAACAGATATTATATTTATACTTGTTTCTGAGCAAGAATATTATCAGAAACTTGATAGAAGCTTTAAAATTATTTTGTGTTAGTAATGCCCTTCCAGAAGGCTCAAGATACCACACCATGTTTTTATTTTCCAGTTTTTGTATGCCTCCCTTTGCTATCTGTTTATACATGAGGCATAAAAAGAATGAGATCTCGACTTGACTTCCTTGACTACCGTTGAATACCTCTCTTTGGAACTCCCAGGCTGTCCTTATGTCCTCACTGTCCAGTAGTAGGTCTTCCATTGGTCAAAATTTCATGCCTTTCTAGAATACTATGTGCAAATAGGTGAACCATGGAATCCCAAGTATGAATTCCAAGATACTTGACAAAATGTTCAAGAAATGTCTTTTCATCTTAGAGATGCCATGGTTAAGAGCATGGACTTTCTAGCTAGATAAAAGAAGTTTCAATGAACTACTACTCTGCCATAAAAAATAATGAAACATTGCCATTTGCAGCAACATGGATGCAACGAGAGATTATCATACTAAGTGAAGTAAGTCAAAAAGAGAAAGACATATACCAAATGATCGCATTTAATGTGGAATCTAAAATATGGCACAGATGAACCCATATATGAGACAGAAACAGGCTCATGGACACAGGGAACAGACTTGCAGTTGCCAAGGGGCAAGGGTTTGGGGGAGGAATGAAGTGGGATGTTGGAGTCAGCAGACGTAAGCAATTATATATTGCGTGGGTAAATAACAACGTTCTACTGTATAGCACAGAGAAGTATCTTCAGTATCCTATGATAAGCCATGATGGAAAAGAATATTAAAAAATAACATGCATATATGTATAACTGAATCAGTTTGCTGTACAGCAGATATTATCACAACATTGTAAATCAACTAAACTTCAGTTTACAAAAAAGTAGGGTCAAAATCTAGAGTTAAACTTTAAAAACTGGATGATATTGTGTAAATGACTTACTTTCTATGAGTTTCAGTTTCACTTTCTGTAAAATAAGAATAGAAGTACTCCTTCTATGAGGTAAATTTATGTGGAAATAAAATAAGACAATTGATGAAGCACTACTGCTATAATTACTGTTTATTAATAACATATAAAAATATCAAATCACCATGTTATATACTGAGGTCAATACAATTAAAAAAAATAATGCAAAAAAATGTTGAAGTGTGAAATTCCCCTATGTTCTTGAGTAGTTGTAAAATATGCCATTCCCCACATTGCATTTAAATCAGATAGGGATGCTTTTAACTGCTAGTGAGAGGAATCCCAACTGTTCTGGCTTATACAAACAGGGGTGTGGGGCGGGAGGGGGGAGGTGGGGGTCGGGATTGGGAGTTCATGTACACTTGTGGCTGATTCATGTCGATGTGTAGCAAAACGAATACAGTATTGTAAAGCAAAACAAACTAAAAAATAAAAATTAATTAAAGAAAAAAATAAAAAATAAAAAAAACCAAAAACAAACAAACAAAAAAAACCATTCCAGAGGTAGACAGTGGTTGGCCTTGGTTTCAAAGTTTAATAATGTCAGAATGAATATCTCTGAAAATCTCTTGTACTTATAACTGCAAAAATGTTGCTGCCGCCCTGGCTATGATATAGGTGCAAAAATCCTTAACAGAATATTACCAGGTTGAATCATGTAATGTATAAGAAGGAGAAAACACCGTGAGTAAGTGATATTTTTCCCAGCAAAACTTCAATATGATGTATAATGATAATCGGGCTGGCTCAGACAGTACAGAATCCACGTGCAGTGCAGGAGACCTGGGTTCGATCCCTGGATCACAAAGATCCCCTGGAGGAGGGCATAACAACCTACTCCAGTATTCTTGCCTGGAGAATCCCCACGGACAGAGGAGCCTGGTGGGCTACAGTTCATGGGGTCTCAAAGAGTCAGACACTGAGCACAGATACTAAGCACACACACATGATGATAATCGATGGAAGCAATTGGATTAATGTTTTTTAAAACAGTAAAAATCAGTTGTTATTATTCACTTGCTAAGTCATCTGACTGTGACCCCATGGACTGTAGCATGCCAGGCTCCCTTGTCCTCCACTCTCTCACAGAGTTTGCTCAAATTCATGTCCTTTGAGTTGGGGTGATTCTATCTAACCATCTCATCCTCTTCTCCCCACCCCACCCCACTTCTCCTTTTGCCTTCAATCTTTCCTGGCATCAGGGTCTTTTCCAGTGAGTCAGTTCTTTACATCAGGTGGCCAAAGTATTGGAGCTTCAGTTTCAGCAACAGTCCTTTCAAGGAATATTTAGGATTGATTTCCTAAGTTTATATAATAATCTTAATAGGTATAGGAAAAGCATTTGATAAAATTCAACAGTTAACACCTAGGAAATAAAAGGGAAATTCCTCAACCAAATAAATGACATCCGTGGAAATCTACAACTGGTATCATGCTTAATGATAAACCATTGAAGTTCCTTTCCCTAATATTGAGAATAAGACAAGGACTTTTATTCTTACAATTCATTAAACATTGTAATGGAAGTCCTAGCTGGTGCAACGATGGAAGAAAAATAAAAAGGCATAATGATTGGAAAGAAGGAGTAAACGGTCCCTCTTCACAGATAATATAATTATTTAGGTAGAATTCCTAAGAAATTAACCAAAGGCTGCTAGAACAAGTGAATTTACAAATATCACAAGATGCAATCATAAAAAATTTAATTGGATTTCTGTATTCTGGTGATGAACAACTAGAAAAATAGCACCATCTACAATAGCATTAAAACATAAAATACTCAGAGATAAATTTTAGAAAATATGAAAATAAGAAAAATGAAAATACATATCCACACAAAGACTAACATAATAATCCCAAACTAGAAACATCCCAAATGTTCATCCACAGATGAGTAGGTAAAAATTGTTATATATCCAAACAATGTGATGCTGCTTGGAATTAAAAAAAATAGACAACTGATATATCCAACATTATGGATGAATCTCACAGGCTTTATGCTAAATGAAAGAAGTCATTTAAAGAGAGGGCATAGTGTACATATCCTTGTCTACATAAGGTAGATCAATAACTTTTTTATTTTTAATTTCTAAATAAATTTCTATTGGCGTATAGTTGATTTACAATGTGGTATTAGTTTCTGCTCTACAGCAAAGTGAATCAATTGTACATACACATATTTTATTCTTTTTTAGATTCTTATCTGGTATGGATCATTAGAGAACACCGAATAGAGTTCTTGTGCTATGCAGCAGGTTCTTATTAGTTATCTATTATATATATCAGTTCAGTTCAGTTGCTCAGTCATGTCTGACTCTTTGTGACACCATGGACGGCAGCATGCCAGGCTTCCCTGTCCATCACCAACTCCTGGAGCTTACTCAAACTCACGTCCATTGCATTGGTGATGCCATCCAACAATCTCATCCTCTGTTGTCACCTTCTCCTCCCATCTTTAATCTTTGGCCCGTATCAGGGTCTTTTCCAATGAGTCACTTCTTCGCATCAGGTGACCCAACTGTTAGAGTTTCAACTTCAAATACATTCCTTCAAATGAATATTCAAGACTGATTTCCTTTAGGATTGACTGGTTGGCTCTCTTTGCAGTCCAAGGGACTCTCAAGAGTCTTCACTGCCACAGTGCAAAAACATCGATTCTTCAGTGCTCAGCTTTCTTTATAGTTCAACTCTCACATCTATACATGACTGCTAGAAAAACCATAGCTTTGACTAGACAGACCTTTGTTGGTTAAGTAATGTCTCTGCTTTTTAATATGCTGTCTAGGTTTGTCATAGCTTTTCTTCCAAGGAGCAAGCGTCTTTTCATTTCCTGGCTGCAGTCACCATCTACAGTTATTTTGGAGCCCAAAAAAGTAGAGTCTTCCACTGTTTCCATTGTTTCCCTATCTCTGTGCCATGAAGTGATGGGACCAGATGCCATGATCTTATTTTTCTGAATGTTGAGCTTTAAGTCAAATTTTCACTCTCCTCTTTCACTTTCATCAAGAGGCTCTTTAGTTCTTCTTCGCTTTCTGCCATAATGGTGGTGTAAACTACGTTTCTGAGGTTATTGATATTTCTCCTGGTAATCTTGATTCCAGCTTGTGCTTCATCCAGCCTAGCATTTCGCATGATGTATGCTGTATAGAAGTTAAATAAGCAGGGTGACAATATACAGCCTTGATGTACTCCTTTCCTGATTGGAACCAGTCTGTTTTTCCATGTCCAGAACAACTATTTATATATAGTAGTGTGAATATGTTAATCCCAATCTCCCAAATTTATTCCTCTCCCATACACCTATCCCCTTGTAACCATAAATTTGCTTTCCATATTTGTGACTCTATTTCTGTCTTGTAAATAAGCTCATTTGTTTTAGATGACTAATATGAAGAATACTGATGTAGAGTGGTAGAAGAAAATTTTGGGCTGGTGCTAGAAATGTCCTATTATTTTAATTATGACTATATTTTGTCAAAATACTTTGTGAAAGCCTTTGATTATGTGCTGTTGCTACTACTAAGTTGCTTCAGTTGTGTCTGACTCTGTGCAACCCCATAGATGGCAGCCCACCAGGCTCCCCCATCCCTGGGATTCTCTAGGCAAGAACACTGGAGTGGGTTGCCATTTCCTTCTCCAATGCGTGAAAGTGAAAAGTGAAAGTGAAATCGCTCAGCCGTGTCTGACTCTTTGCGACTCCATGGACTGCAGCCTACCAGGCTCCTCTGTCCATGAGATTTTCCAGGCAAGAGTACTGGAGTGGGGTGCCATTGCCTTCTCCGTTGATTGTGTGGATCACAACAAACTATGGACGTTCCTTAAAGAGATGGGAATAGCAGACCACCTGACCTGCCTCCTGAGAAATCTGTATGCAGGTCAAGAAGCCACAGTTAGAACTGGACATGGAACAACAGACTGGTTCCAAATCAGGAAAGGACTACATCAAGGCTGTGTATTGTCACTCTGCTTATTTAATTTGTATGGAGAGTACATCATGCAAAATGCTGGGCTGGATGAATCACAAGCTGGAATCAAGATTGCCAGGAGAAATATCAATAACCTCAGATATGCAGATGACACCACCCTTATGGCAGAAAGCGAAGAAGAACTAAAGTCTCTTGATGAAAGTGAAAGAGGAGAGTGAAAACATTTGCTTAAAACTCAACATTCAGAAAACGAAGATCATGGCACCTGGTCCCATCACTTCATGGGAAATAGATGGGGAACAGTGACAGATTTTATTTTTGCAGGCTCCAAAATTACTGCAGATGGTGACTTCAGCCGTGAAATGAAAAGACACTTGCTCTTTGGAAGGAAAGCTATGACCAACCTCAACAGCATATTAAAAAACAGAAACATCACTTTGCTGACAAAGGTCTGTCTAGCCAAAGCTATGGTTTTTCCAGTAGTCATGTATGGATGTGAGAGCTGGACTATAAAGAAACCTGAGCACCAAAGAATTTGATGCTTTTGAAATGTGGTGTTGGAGAAGACTCTTGAGAGTCCCTTGTACTGCAAGGAGATCCAACCGGTCACTCCTAAAGGAAATCAGTCCTGAATATTCATTGGGAGGACTGATGCTAAAGCTGAAACTCCAATAGTTTGGCCACCTGATGCAAAGAACTGACTCATTGGAAAAGACCCTGATGCTAGGAAAGATTGAAGGCGGGAGGAGAAGGGGACGATAGAGGATGAGAGTGTCGGATGGCATCACCGACTCAATGGACATGAGTTTGAGGAGACTCCTGGAGCTGGTGATGGATAGGGTAGCCTGGCATGCTGTATCTATGCGGTCGCACAGAATCAGACACACCTGAGCGACTGAACTGAACTTATATTTTGTCAAAATTCACTCAAGCATTGATTTGGGCATATTTTTCTGTGTGCAAACCATACCTCAGTAAGACTGATTTGTTAAAAAAAAAAAAAAAGAAACATTATCCTTTCTAGTCACAGTTATTCTTAGAAAATGTTCCAGGTAGAAAGGGCAAGGATGGTGGTGCATCATTGACTACAAATGACAAAAGTGTCCTGAAGAGTTGGGGAGTTAACGCTGGTGCCTCTATGTTAATCAGAGCCTGTTGAGCTTGTTACAGGGGAAAAATTTACTGAGTAGCAAGATTCTAAACTGAATGAAAATATGTCCAATTTACAATCAAATGAAAATGCTGTGGGCATAGAGCCAAGAATATTCTTAGATTGGACTTTGTTTTAGCAGTCTAAATTTAACCAGCAAGAATTTTTTAGGACATTTTTATTCACCATTTTGAAGTGAAGTATTTACTTTTCATGTGAAAAATTATACTTCCTCTGAAAGACAGAAGAAAGTGCTTTTTTAAAAAATAATAAACAATGGGATAACATATAGGTTTAGTGTATAGTGAGCACAAATTGCAAGCATTTCCTTCCCGCTACTTCCAACCCTGGGACAAATTTGAGGCAAGAGTGGTGAAAATTAGAAAAAGTAAGTTGAGCTGCTCTACTTGTGGAGTGATGTTGTTAACCTTCACCTTGTGAGTACAGATGTATGTGGGTCAAATGGAGGGAACAAGGGAAGAGCTCTCTGATATGTGATATTATAATTGTTGATAGTGAACAAATGTATATGATATGGGAAATTTCCCAGCACCATAATACTATACCTCTTAGATAAATAAAGTTGAAAGGCTCTTTTATTATTTTTCTATTTTTAAAAATAAGCTTTTCTCCCAACCCAAATGAATGAAATATACATTTAAAATTATGAGCTTCCTTAATACTCCTCAATACTCATTCTTTGGTGTACATGAAAATTCTTTTCATTGTAGTGCTTAATATAACAAAGCCAACTATTGAACTAGTTTTAACAAATTTGGGTAAGCATTTTAGTTTCTCTATCAAGAGTTATTATTTCCTTTAGGGAATTGAAAATTATATCTGAGATAGTAATTACCTCATAAAGAGATTTGGAGGGATTATTTTTCCCATAGAGCCAATATTCCAATTAATTCATCCAAAGAAGGAGATTTCTCATGTTGAGCCAAACTCAAAGCACCAGAGTATGATGTCATGAATTTTAAAAAGGCAACCACTCTGCCAGATACTGGAGGTGCCAGTACACACGCTCAGTGATTCACAATTAGGCTGGTTGACCACATGATTTGTCAAATAGTCATTCTGCTAGGTAAATATCTTCCAATGGTGAAACCTTATTATTTTTTATTTTCTTAAAATATTTTTTATGACAACATTGAATGAAATTCTCATTCTTTAAAATGTTCAGCCTTTTAAAAGCAGTGCTAAGAGGAAAGTTCATAGCAATACAGGCATACCTCAAGAAACAAGAAAAACGTCAAATAAATAACTTAACTCTACACCTAAAGCAACTAGAAAAGGAAGAAATGGAGAACCCCAGAGCTACTAGAAGGAAAGAAATCATAAAAATTAGGGCAGAAATAAATGCAAAAGAAACAAAAGAGACCATAGAAAAAATCAACAACACCAAAAGCTGGTTCTTNCAAATAAATAACTTAACTCTACACCTAAAGCAACTAGAAAAGGAAGAAATGGAGAACCCCAGAGCTAGTAGAAGGAAAGAAATCATAAAAATTAGGGCAGAAATAAATGCAAAAGAAACAAAAGAGACCATAGCAAAAATCAACAAAGCCAAAAGCTGGTTCTTTGAAAGGATAAATAAAATTGACAAACCATTAGCCAGACTCATCAAGAAACAAAGGGAGAAAAATCAAATCAATAAAATTAGAAATGAAAAGGGAGAGATCACAACAGACAACACAGAAATACAAAGGATCATAAGAGACTACTATCAGCAATTATATGCCAATAAAATGGACAATGTGGAAGAAATGGACAAATTCTTAGAAAAGTACAACTTTCCAAAACTGAACCAGGAAGAAATAGAAAATCTCAACAGACCCATCACAAGTACGGAAATTGAAACTGTAATCAGAAATCTTTGAGCAAACAAAAGCCCAGGTCCAGATGGCTTTATAGCTGAATTCGACCAAAAATTTCGAGAAGAGCTAACACCTATCCTTACTCAAATTCTTCTAGAAAATTGCAGAGGAAGGTAAACTTCTAAACTCATTGTATGAGGCCACCATCACCGTAATACCAAAACCTGACAAAGATGCCACAAAAAAGAAAACTACAGGCCAATATCACTGATGAACATAGATGCAAAAATCCTTAACAAAATTCTAGTAATCAGAATCCAACAGCATATTAAAAAGATCATACACCATGACTAAGTGAGCTTTATCCCAGGGATGCAAGGATTCTTCAATATCCAAAAATCAATCAATGTAATTCACCACATTAACAAACTGAAAAATAAAAGCCATATGATTATCTCAATAGAGGCAGAGAGGGCCTTTGAAAAAATTCAACATCCATTTATGATTAAAAAAAAAAAAAAACTCTCCAGAAAGCAGGAATAGAAGGAACATACCTCAACATAATAAAAGCAATGCATGACAAACCCACAGCAAACATTATCCTCAATAGTGAAAAATTGAAAGCATTTCCCCTAAAGTCAGGAACAAGACAAGGATCCCCACTTTAACCGCTACTATTCAACATAGTTTTGGAAGTTTTGGCCATAGCAATCAGAGAAGAAAAAGACATAAAAGGAATCCAAATTGGAAAAGAAGAAGTAAAACTATCACTGTTTGCAGATGACATGATCCTCTACATAGAAAACCCTAAAGACTCCACCAGAAAATTACTAGAGCTAATCAATGAATACAGTAAAGCTGCAGGATATAAAATCAATACACAGAAATCCCTTGCATTCCTATACACTAATAATGAGCTCTCCTAAATTAGTGAGATGTCTGAGCCTGACATTGGGCTCTTAAGCATGGGGGTCCTGTATCGGTAAGATAAGGGCCCAGGCAATTGACTTTGAAAGTCAGTGGGGCTTACTCTCAGGAGTGTCAGAGGGCTGGTAATAGAGACTTAGAAAGTGTACCAGACACTGAGCAAATTTCAGCTCACCTGAGGGAAACAGGCACTGGAAGCTGCCATTGCTGGCAGTTTGTTTTACTATGTAGACACTAGTGCTGGCAGGTTCCAGTGTTATATTTTCCCTGTATCTTATGAGCCCCAGGGTCTAGCCCCATTCTGGCCCAAGGGACTATAGGTTGCAGTACTGGAATACCTCAAATCAAACAACTAACTATGTAAGGACACAGCCCCACCCACCTGCAGACAAGCAACCTTAAGACCCTTTGAGTCCCCAAGTGTCTCTGGAATTGGCCATTCCTCGCAGAGGGTCTAGGACTCAGCTCCATTCACAAGTTGGCAGGAACTAGCCCCAGAATCCCAAAATCTTCAAGAATTCTCTGAAGGACAAGGCCTTCCATGGAGTCTACTGTAGTGTTTGAACCAGCTGTACCTGCTGGGGTCAGACACTAGACACAAGAAAACCACAGTCCTGCAATTTGTGCACATAACTTGCCCACCACTAAGACAGACCCCATTTTATGATGAGCTGGGTTCTGGAAATGCAACACCAGTGAACCTGCTCTAGGCTTGGGATCAGCATAACCCCCCAGGAGACAGAAACTAGACATGAGAAAATAGCAGCTATGCATCTGGTTGACATAGCCTACCCACTAACAGGCTAGATTCTGCACTAGAATCATCTGGGCCTTGGCCACACCAACCAGCACGTCAATAGAAACTTTACGATACTTCAGAATGTACAGTGAACTGGGTAATGAACAGGCCACCAAGCAAAAGTGATCCAACACCAGCTCTGGGATACCTAGGACTTATAAGCAGTCTCTAGGCCACAACATTGCATGCAAGTGGACCAGCACTAGACCCAGGACCTGGCTTCACTCACTACCAGGCAGACAAAAGCCCTGGAGTCTGCTGAACTTGACTCTATCCAGTTCAGTTCACTTCAGTCTCCAGTCATGTCCGAGTCTTGNTTGGGACTGATGCACGGGGATAATCCAGAGAGAAGGTGTGGGGCGGGAGGGGGGAGGTGGGGGTCGGGACTGGGAGTTCATGTACACTCGTGGCTGATTCATGTTAATGTATAGCAAAATGAATACAGTATTGTAAAGCAAAACAAACTAAAAAATAAAAATTAACTTAAAAAAAAGGCTTCTAAATATTCTTTGCCTCAAAGGAGTGGCTTCCCTGGTGGCGCAGTCAGTGAGGAATCTGCTTGCAATCCAAGAGACTGCCTGCAATGCAGGAGATCCAGGTTTGATCCCTGAGTCAAGAAGAACTCCTGGAGAAGAAGGTGGCTACCCACTCCGGTATTCTTGCCTGGAGAATCCCATGGAAAGAGGAGCTGTGGGCTACAGTCCATGGGGTCGTAAAGAGTCAGACACAACTTAGTGACTAAACCACAAATCACCAGAAAGGAGTAAAGAGAAATATAAGACGAAAGGAAAGATAGATACTATTGATGACTTGCCTGATTCATGTACCTATAAACACTTACACTAACATAGATCTGATATTTGGTTGTGTGTAGTTCTTATCAATTCAGACAAATTGATTATTGGTCTGAGTGTGGCTCTGTGGTATAGAACCCTCTGTATGGAGAACTATGAAGTTTCAAGGCATCCCATGTCCCTGGGTAAAATGGAGCAAGTATCTATGCATCTAAGTCACAGGGACAGAAATTAACGAAAACATGAAGGCAATGATATTCCCACTTGATATGCTGAGTATTTTCCCACTTTTTTTTCCAGATAGAAATATGAGATATGAAGCTATCTGGCTCAAAATTTGGTGTCAAGGGAAACTAAGTCACATAGTGTTAGTCACTCAGTTGTGTCCAGCCTTTTGTGACCCTATGGACTGTAGCCCACCAGTCCCTTCTGTCCATGGGATTCTCCAGGCAAGAATACTGGAGTAGGTTACCATTCCCTTCTCCAGAGGATCTTCCCTACCCAGGCATCAAATCCAGGTCTCCTGTAGTGCAGGAAGATTCTTTTCTGTCTGACCACTGGGGAAGCCCAGTGCCATGATGAAAAGTCTGTTATACTACTTAAGCAATATAAAATAGGAAGAAGTAAAATAATTCATTTTTAAAACAAGAATGAACAGTTTTAATAAGAAGTTTGTGAGACTTGTTTTCAAGAAGCTTTAATGTCACAATACAAAAGCAGGATTATGTTTATTCACAAATACTCAAATACTTCATAGAACATTCAGAGCAAAAAATGAATGTAAAGTTAGAGAAACACACAGAGAAGTACCCTGAGCAGCACTGCCTGAAATTTTACGAAGTTTATCAGAAGCATAGGGGACTTCCTAAATTAGTTACAATTAAGAATAGATTTCAATTATGGAATGTGCTATCAAGCCTTTGCTTCCTGATATTTAAATGTGAACTAGTTTCATAGGGCTGCTGCTGCTGCTGCTGCTGTCGCTTCAGTCGTGCCCAATTCTGTGCAACTCCATAGACGGTAGTCCACCAGGCTCCCCCATCCCTGGGATTCTCCAGGCAAGAACACTGGAGTGAGTTGCCATTTCCTTCTCCAATGCAGGAAAGTGAAAAGTGAAAGTGAAGTTGCTTAGTTGTGTCCGACTCTTAGCAACCCCATGGACTGCAGCCCACCAGGCTCCTCCATCCATGGGATTCTCCAGGCAAAAGTACTGGAGTGGGCTGCCATTGCCTTCTCTTGTTTTGTAGGGAGAGAATGAAAATTCTCTCAGTATTAATAGACTTTACATGAGGAAGTGTGTATGTAAACATACAATATTAAATCACTTTGTCGTGGTAACTCATAGTCTCTACATTTCAGTGACTTAAAACAGTAAATATTTATTTTTTTGTTGTCAAGTCTGCAGATTGGCTGTAATCCCATTTGGTCTTGATCATGTCTATTTTATATATCTTCTCATTCTCGAATCTACAGTGATAACAATATAGTCTCTGTATGGACTGTATTCCATCACCTCCACTAGCTTTGTTCGTAGTGATGCTTTCTAAGGCCCACTTGACTTCACATTCCAAGATGTCTGGCTCTAGATTAGTCAACACATCATCATGATTATCTGGGTAATGAAGATCTTTTTTGTACAGTTCTTCTGTGTATTCTTGCCACCTCTTCTTAATATCTTCTGCTTCTGTTAGGTCCAGACGATTTCTGTCCTTTATCGAGCCCATATTTGCATGAAATGTTCCCTTGGTATCTCTAATTTTCTTGAGGAGATCTCTAGTCTTTCCCCTTCTGTTTTTTCCTCTATTTCTTTGCATTGATTGCTGAAGAAGGCTTTCTTATCTCTTCTTGCTATTCTTTGGAACTCTGCATTCCGATGCTTATATCTTTCCTTTTCTCCTTTGCTTTTTGCTTCTCTTCTTTTCACAGCTATTTGTAAGGCCTCCCCAGACAGCCATTTTGCCTTTTTGCATAAAGGCAATGCCAAAGAATGCTCAAACTACTGCACAATTGCACTCAACTCACATGCTAGTAAAGTAATGCTCAAAATTCTCCAAGCCAGACTTCAGCAATATGTGAACCGTGAACTCCCTGATGTTCAAGCTGGTTTTAGAAAAGGCAGAGGAACCAGAGATCAAATTGCCAACATCCGCTGGATCATGGAAAAAGCAAGAGAGTTCCAGAAAAACATCTATTTCTGCTTTATTGACTATGCCAAAGCCTTTGACTGTGTGGATCACAGTAAACTGTGGAAAATTCTGAAAGAGATGGGAATACCAATGGTCTAGTGGTGTTGCGCACTTTCTTCAATTTAAGTCTGAATTTGGCAATCAGGAGTTCATGATCTGAGCCACAGTCTTAGCAGATCAAAATTATTATAAACAACAAGGATTATGGATGTATTAACAACATATTGATATTATAAGTAACAAATTATGGATAAACAACAAGATCCTACTGTATAGCCCAGGGAGCTATGTTCAATATCCATATATATATACATATCTGGTTTATGCTCATGCTCAGTTACTTTAGTCATTTCCAACTGTTTGAAACTGTAGTCCACTAGGCTCCTCTGCCCATGAAATTCTCTAGGCAAGGATACTGGAGTGGGTTGCCAAGCCCTCCTCTAGGGGATATTCCCAATCCAGAGGTTGAACCTGAGTCTCCTGTCTCTCCTGCACTGCAGGAGGATTCTTTACTGCTGAGCCACTGGTGGAGCCCATATCTGATTTATATCTGATTACATATATATAGTTTATCACAGGAGAAAATTTTATATATATATATATATATATATATATATATATATCTCACTCTGTTGTGCAGCAGAAATTAACACAACATTGTAAATGAACCATGGGGCTTCCCTGATGGCTCAAATGGTAAAGAGTCTGCCTGCAATGTGGGAGATCTGGGTTCAATCCCTAAGTTGGGAAGATCCCCTGAAGAAGGAAATGGCAACCCACTCCAGTATTTTTGTCTGGAGAATTACATGGACAGAGGAGGCTGTTGAGTTACAGCCCATGGGGGTCTCAAAGAGTCAGACATGACTGAGCGACTATCTCTCTCTCTCTCTCTCTCTCTCTCTCTCACACACACACACACACATGAACTATGCTTCAATAAAATAAATTAAAAAAAATAATAGAGCCTAGGGTTAGAGTTTGAACTAAGAATTAAATGAAAGAATGAGCAGAAATCATCAAAGATAGCATCTGGTCCAGAATTTAATCTCATCTCTGTGAAGCTTCCCATGACTACTTAAGCCTACATGGGATTACCTTCTTTGGCTACTTATATTCTAGAAAAACTTTTTCATTGGATTATGACTCTATAAATGGTTTACTTATGTACAACTGGCTCCCAATTTTAAGTTTGCTGCAGAATATACACTAAAATTGCTCCAGTATTTTCCACATTCCCCATAGTGTCAACTTCAATTCGCAGGTCATAGTAGGCATCCACAGTTAACTTTAATTTAAATAATTAACTTTTAAAATAATTTAATCAACTTAGACCATTTGTGTATTTTAAGAAGTAAATATGATTGATAAATCTTAGAATTAAAATAATTTTCTACCTCTTCCCCTGATTTTAACTGTCCTCCACCCCTCCCCAAAAAAGACTTGAATCCATTTCAGTTTTTTCTTCTGATTGTTGTTGTTTAGTCACTGATTTGTGACCCCCATAGACTTTAGCCTGCCAGCCTCCTCTGCCCATGGGATTTCCCAGGCAAGAATACTGAAGTGGGTTGCCATTTCCTTCCCCAGGGTATCTTAGCAATCCAGAGTTTGAACCCATGTCTCCTATATTCAGGTAGATATTTTATCACTGAGCCACCAGGCATCCTTTTCTTCTGGTACTAATGTCTATTTTCCTAAATAATATGCTCATACTACTAACTTTTGACTTTTCAATTTTAAATATCACTAGGATTTTTCTACTGTTGACAATAAGGATTGACTTTTCTTATATACCTTCTACCATCCACACAGAACAATGAATGAATAATCATTTGCATTAATATTCAGTGTTTATATCATTGTGAGTATGCATATATTAGCCAACCTGGGCCAATTAATGTACAACAATTGCATTTATTCTCTTACAAATACTTATTTATATTTTCACCTGCTTCATTGGTCATATGGCCTATCATAAGCTTAGCATTAAACTGCCTGACATGTGAATGTCCTTTCAATCTGCTAAAATACATCAGGTCTGTGGTTTCCTTTTATCCTTTATTCTAAAGACTTTGATCTGCCTGTTCCTACCATTAATTCTGTTCTCCAGGCCCGTTACTGAGCTATCCTTCTGGGGTTCCCTTCACCATCACCCAGGAAATTCACTACTCTATGTTTTATTTTACATTTTATTCCCTTTGCCTGATACCATGTCTTTCTGCTCTTTGACTATTTCTCTTATTTGGGAGAGTGTATCTTGAGAAAAACAGATGAGGAAAATGAAAAATTTTAGACCTTCATTAAATGTAAAGTCCTAGCTCTTTTCTTTACCTGATTGCTAGGCAGAATTTTTAGCTTGAAAATATTTTCCTTTAGAATTTTGAAGGCAATACTTTGCAGCAATTTTAGCTTTGGATAGAGGGACTGGAAAATCTTATGTCATTTCAATTCCTTATGCAACATAAGATGACTGCTTATATACACTTTCTAAGACTTTGAGGATTTTCCTTTTGTTGCTGTTCTGGAATTCCATGATGACATTGCCATTTTTTAGTACTTTTCTGTTCATTGTGTTTTGCACACAGCAAACCCCTCTAGGCTGTGGTTTAAAAAGCTCAAGCATTCTTTGATAAATTTCTGTTTTCTGATTCATCTGTCTGTCTATGTAGAACAAATGATTTGGGGAATCTAGGTCTGATTCTCCCTCCCTCTCTCTCTCTCTTTTTTTTTGGTCTATTCCTCCTTCATTTTAACTCTTCTTCCTGGACAATTTTTTTACACATTGTTGATTGTGTTTCTCCACTTGGATAGCTTCTGATATCATAATTTTGCTTTCCAATAGCTCTTTTGCATTCTTTTAATGTTTTATTTTTGTAGTATCTTATTCTTCCCCCCATCTTTTTTCATCAAAGTTAATTATATTACAAATACTAGTTTACACAAGTTTGAACAAATTTACATTATTTAAACTAGATTTTCTCTAACATATATTTGTGATTCAGGTGTGAATAATGCTCCTCCCCTGAGATATTAGCCTAAATCAGTAGGACTGAGGAGACAGTAGACCAACAACCTAACTTCCCTTCCTGGGTTGACTTCTTTGCCCTCTCCTCCCAAAAAGCTGTTAACCACACTTCATCACGTCATCAGCTGACTCTTCTTGTCCCATATTATTGAAATAAAACATTATACATGAATATTTGTCAGTCTTTTCTCTACCAGGCTTATTTTATGAACTGAATTTTGTCTCCTGCCAAATTCTTATATTGAGGCCCTATTCTTCAGTGTGACTTATTTGGAGAAAGGTTCTTCATACAGGCAAGTAAGATTAAATCAAGTCATGTGGGTCATTCCTTAATCCAACACGACTGGTGTCCTTATAAGAAGAGAAAGATACAGAGAGAAAGAATCCTCTCTCTCTCTCTGTATAAACACACAGAGGAAGAGGTGAGGAGGTGGCTGGGAGGTAGTGAACCAGGAAGAAAACTACACCAACACCAAACCCAACAGCACCTTGTTCTTGGACTTTTAGCTTCCAGAACTGATGAGAAAATAATTTTTGTTGTTGTTGTTGTTTAAGCCATCCAATCTGTAGTATTTTGTTATGGAAGCTTTAGTGAACTAAAGCAGTTGTCTCATAATCAAATCAAACTTGTACAAGATACTTTAATGACTGTTCTATACTGGGTCCAATACCCAGTTTGATGAACACAATTGCTAATTTCTAGGAATCATCAGCTTAGAGAGAAAGTGAAAGCATCCATTCTGTATACCTGGTGTAAAACTTTATGACTTCCTGGGGATCTTAGATAACTGAAATTCTAGAGATACTTCAGATCCCAGAATCTCATTTTAATAACTTTAAATGTCCAGTATCAGTTATTAACCAAAACTTTACTAGATTGAAACTTAGAAATCCTTTCCAAGAAGGAGTTGGTGCTTCTGCATGCCTTTTTGTTGATCGAATACCCAACCCCTGAAGAACTCACCAGCTGATGTTTCCAAATCCAATAAAGTGAGGCAAGATGAGGGACTGAAATATGTTGTTGTACTCCCTACACACGTTCACCTGAAGAAGAAATTAGGAATGGATTGGTATTGTTTAAGCTTGTTTGGGGTTATGTGTCTCCAGTGCTGGTGGTACTGTACAGATTTTATATACTGTGAAATGATTACCACAGCAAATTAATTAATCCATCTAGGAAAAAATACAAATGGTGAGGTATAACATTTTTCCTTTATAAGTATAAAATTCAAATCAGTCCATTTTTCCACCAGCCTGAGAGGACGTCGCGGTTGAGCCGTCGAGAAGAAAATCTGCCATGTCCACTGCTTTGGCAAAACCTCAGATGCGTGGCCTCCTGGCCAAACGTCTGCGATTTCATATTGTTGGAGCATTCATGGTCTCCTTGGGGTTTGCAACTTTCTATAAGTTTGCTGTGGCTGAAAAAAGAAAGAAGGCATATGCAGACTTCTACAGAAATTATGATTCCATGAAAGATTTTGAGGAGATGAGGAAGGCTGGTATCTTTCAGAGTGCAAAGTGATTCGGAATATAAAGAATTTCTTTGGGTTGAGTTCCTTGGAAGTTTGTCACTTTCCTGTGCTCCTGAACTATGAAACTGTGACTATCTGGGGGTGAGAAATAGTCTCTCAATAAATAAACAGTTAACAAAAAAAAAAAATTCAAATCATACATGATGTTATTCATATATGCATTGTGTTGTTGAAGTAGAATTGGTATGCCTTTTTTGTACTGTATTGTTCATTTTGCCTTTTATTTATTTTTCTAATTTTTATTCACATGCTTATATAGACAAAGTTGTTTTTTCCATTTTTAAAAAAATTTTTAAATTATGGAAGTAAGCACATTTACAAGATACTTGGAAAATGCAGAACAAAGTTACATATAGTTATACTATTTATTACAATTATTTTTAAGTTGGAGATTCAATATCAAGTCCTCAAAAATTAATAAAATGTATATATAGAAAATTAGAAGGATATAGTAGACCTGAAAACACCATGAACCTATTCAACATAATTAAGATTTGTATAATTTTCATACAAGAGTAGGATATAAATTCTATTCACATAGACTGTAAACTAGGAGACACTGGAACACATCCAGGACATGCGTTAGTTCGCTCAGTGTGTGCTCAGTCATGTATGACTCTTTGTGATCTCATGGGCTGTAGCTTGCAGGCTCCTCTCTCCATGGGATTATCCTGGCAAGAATACTGGAGTGGTTATCATTTCCACCTCCCAGACAAAATTCTTTATAATAACAATTTTACTAATCATCTTTCCTTTCTTTTTTATTGATATTATTAATTTTATTGAACTATTAATACTGAAAATAATTTTGTCTAATAAAAGAGATTGGCTAAAAAATGACTTGTTGTGGTTATAAAATATGCTAGTTGTGCCACTGGGGGGAAGTATAACATCTTCCCTGACTTAGCATAGGGATCCAGAAATACCTACAGCAGAGCAGCTTATGAAGGCATCCTGTTTTCTGTCCACTTTGAGGACCAGCCTTGCCCCTCCTCTGCTGTCCTCTTCACAGAAGCTTATTTCATCCGTGGCATTCCCCACAAAAGCTCCCCTTGTGCTTTTATACTGTTGGTTATACAGTTTCTTGTAATTAGCATTTCTGTTCCCAATGTACCTCCCTTGTGAATTCTTAAAACTCATTAAGGATTAGAGGTAGTTTTGTCTTCTTAGTGAAAACTTTTTTGCCACTGCTCCAGAAATATGGTTCAGTGCCCTCTCTGAGCTTCACTGTACACCATCAATTCTTCTCTGTTGACACCTCTATAAGTTACTCCTTTTTTTGTTAAATATTTCAAATATATCCTGAGACTACATTGATTACATTCTTACCAAAAAAAAAAAAAAAAAAAAACAAATTATCATGCACCAATCAACAAGATTTAACAAATGGTAACAATTTACCATTAACACTTTAAAAAAATGCATGTTCCTTGGAAGAAATGCTATGACAAACCTAGACAGCATATTAAAAGCAAAGACATCCCTTTGGAGACAAAGGTCCATAAAGCAAAACTATGGTTTTCCCCTCTCCTTCACTATCTGCCGGAGTTTGCTCAAATTCATGCCCATTGAATCAGCGATGCTAATTATTTCATCCTCTGCTACCCCCTTCTCCTTTTGCTTTCAATCTTTCCCAGCATCAGAATTTTTTCCAGTGAGCCAGCTCTTGCATCAAGTGGCCAAAGTATTGTAGTTTCAGCTTCAGCATCAGTCTTTCCAATGAATATTCAGGGTTGATTTCCTTTAGGACTGATTGGTTTGATCTCTTTGCAGGCCAAGGGAATCTCAAGAGTCTTTTCCAGGACCACAATTTAAAGGTATCAATTCTTCAGTGCTCAGCCTTTTTTATGTTCCAACTCTCTATACTCGACTACTGGAAAAACCATAGTTTTGACTATGTGGACCTTTGTTGGCAAAGTGATGTCTCTGCTTTTTAATATGCTGTCTAAGTTTGTCATAGCTTCCCTTCCAAGGAGCAAGTGTCTTTTAATTTCATGGCTGCAGTCTTGGAAATATCTAAAAATTCAAGCTCAGAAATTGTACGAGATGCATGTGCAATGGAGACAAATAATTTTGTTGAAAATCCTTTTCTAAGAATGTTTCTAACAAAGAGAACCTGTCCAACCTAAAGTAATCCCTTATGAAAAATCATTTTTCCTTTCTCAGTTGTATTATTATTAGACGTTTATCTCAATAAGATAAAAAAATGGAAAAGAGCTCATTGTTATACTGACCGCTCTGTTCTGCATGGATAGACTTCTATGGATAAGAACCCTTAAAAAATATATTGCGGACAGATCAATTTCAGAAAAGACAAGAACAGTATCAAAAACTGATAAATATTTCACTAAAACGATACCTTCTACCAGCATATAGTGTCTTATGCTTGAAAATTTCCACTGCACAAATCTCCCATCACTTGCAATAACAACTGAAGATATTTGATCAAAATGTATTGAACACTTTTGATCTTCAAAGAATCGTGGTTCATGCTAAGAATACAGAAAAGAAAACAACATTTTGAAACAGGTTATCTGTCCTCAAAAAGTCATAATGAATTAATTACAATTGAACCTACGACTTCTGCATTTACTGTATTTATAACTTCTGTGTATACTGTATTCCAAACATATTCAGAACATACTGCGTGTCAAATCTCTTTATTCCTTGCTAGACTGATGATGTGTGCATTTCTACTCACATTTCAAGAAAAAATAAGGTGAAAGATGTTGTCATTAACCAAATTTATGCAGGATACTTTTAGGTACTAGATTAAACTAAGGACCACTTTCAATGAAAGTATACATAAAATGAGTGATACACAATGATTGACAAGGACCCTAAATATATCATTGTAATTCAGACACAGGAGGCATGACCTTTGTCTTTGGAGGAGTTAAGGAAGTATTTCCTTAAGGAAAGAAAGAGCTTGAACCAGCCCTTGAAAGATGGTTAGGTGGCATTCAGATGAACACTAAGAGACTTTAGCAAAGGCTAAAGTTTTAAAGCTTTTATGGAAATACAGAGAACAATACTAAGGAAGCAGTTTTCTATATAATATATCACCTGGTCGAAAGATAAATTGGAAAAAATTAATATAAACAACTTACCTAGTATCACATTTGAAAAATGAGTGAGAACAATGTATCTATATCATTCAAATGAGTCTGTAGGTTCTTTATGGAGTCTTTACAGACTTCTTAAAAACATGTATTTGTGCAGAAGCTTTTAATTTTAATTAGATCCCATTTGTTTATTTTTGCTTTTATTTCCAGTATTCTGGGAGGTGGGTCATAGAGGATCCTGCTGTGATTTATGTCAGAGAGTGTTTTGCCTATATTCTCCTCTAAGAGTTTTATAGTTTCTTGTCTTACTATGAGCAAGGTGAAAAGACAGCCTTCTGAATGGGAGAAAATAATAACAAATGAAACAACAGACAAACAACTAATCTCAAAAATATACAAGCAGCTTATGCAGCTCAACTCCAGAAAAATAAATGACCCAATCAAAAAATGGGCCAAAGAACTAAATAGACACTTCTCCAAAGAAGACATACGAATGGCTAACAAACACATGAAAAGATGCTCAACATCACTCATTATCAGAGAAATGCAAATCAAAACCACAATGAGGTACCATTTCACACCAGTCAGAATGGCTGCGATCCAAAAGTCAACAAGCAATAAATGCTGGAGAGGGTGTGGAGAAAAGGGAACCCTCTTACACTGTTGGTGGGAATGCAAATTAGTACAGCCACTATGGAGAACAGTGTGGAGATTCCTTAAAAAATTGCAAATAGAACTGCCTTATGATCCAGCGATCCCACTGCTGGGCATACACACCGAGGAAACCAGAATTGAAAGAGACACGTGTACCCCAATGTTCATTGCGGCACTGTTTGTAATAGCCAGGACATGGAAGCAACCTAGATGTCCATCAGCAGATGAATGGATAAGAAAGCTGTGGTACATATACACAATGGAGTATTACTCAGCTATTAAAAAGAATACATTTGAATCAGTTTTAATGAGGTGGATGACGCTGGAGCCGATTATACAGAGTGAAGTAAGCCAGAAAGAAAAACATCAATACAGTATACTTACACATATATATGGAATTTAGAATGATGGTAATGATAAACCTGTACGCAAGACGGCAAAAGAGACACAGTTGTATAGAATGGCCTTTTGGACTCTGTGGGAGAGGGAGAGTGTGGGATGGGTTGGCAGAGTGGCAATGTAACATGTGTGATATCATAAGTGAAACGAATCGCCAGTCCAGGTTTGATGCAGGATGCAGGATGCTTGGGACTGATGCACGGGGATAATCCAGAGAGAGGGTGTGGGGCGGGAGGGTGGAGGTGGGGGTCGGGATTGGGAGTTCATGTACACTCGTGGCTAATTCATGTCAATGTGTAACAAAACGAATACAGTATTGTAAAGCAAAACAAACTAAAAAATAAAAATTAATTAAAAAAAACATGTATTTGTGTATATCAAAATGATAGTTTATGGGAAACAGAAACAGTGACATGCCGGAAGGGGATACATTCAAGCTACAACAAACTGGAGCTCTCAGAATGATTGTTGTGCACACAGAGGGAGAGATTCTTCCCTCACTTGATCAGAAGCTGGAAAGATGTTGCCTGAGGGCTGCATCCATGTTGGGATTTAAAGGAGGGTTTAAAAGTGACTAAGACAAAAATTCCATCACCTCCACTAGCTTTGTTCATAGTGATGCTTTCTAAGGCCCACTTGACTTCACATTCCAAGATGTCTGGCTCTAGATTAGTTATCACATCATCATGATTATCTGGGTCATGAAGATCTTTCTTTGTACAGTTCTTCTGTGTATTCTTGCTACCTCTTCTTAATATCTTCTGCTTCTGTTAGGTCCAGACCATTTCTGTCCTTTATCAAGCCCATCTTTGCATGAAATGTTCCCTTTGTATCTCTAATTTTCTTGAAGAGATCACTAGTCTTTCCCATTCTGTTCTTTTCCTCTATTTCTTTTTTTTTTTTTTCTTTTCCTCTATTTCTTTGCATTGACTGCTGAAGAAGGCTTTCTTATCTCTTCTTGCTATTCTTTGGAACTCTGCATTCAGATGCTTATATTCAGAAAACGAAGATCATGGCATCTGGCCCCATTACT
>SJXQ01005694.1:117629-134046 GCA_006408695.1 Aepyceros melampus
GGCTTAAAGCTCAACATTCAGAAAACAAAGATCATGGCATCTGGTCCCATTACTTCATGGGAAATGATGGGGAAACAGTAGAAACAGTGTCAGACTTTATTTTGGGGGGCTCCAAAATCACTGCAGATAGTGATTGCAGCCATGAAATTAAAAGGCGCTTACTCCTTGGAAGAAAAGTTATGACCAACCTAGATAGTACATTCAAAAGCAGAGACATTACTTTGCCGACTAAGGTCCATCTAGTCAAGGCTATGGTTTTTCCTGTGGTCATGTATGGATGTGAGAGTTGGACTGTGAAGAAGGCTAAGCACCGAAGAATTGATGCTTTTGAACTGTGGTGTTGGAGAAGACTCTTGAGAGACCCTTGGACTGCAAGGAGATCCAAACAGTCCATTCTGAAGGAAATCAGCCCTGGGATTTCTTTGGAAGAACTGATGCTGAAGCTGAAGCTCCAGTACTTTGGCCACCTCATGCGAAGAGTTGACTCATTGGAAAAGACCCTGATGCTGGGAGGGAGTGGGGGCAGGAGGAGAAGGGGATGACCGAGGGTGCGATGGCTGGATGGCATCACGGACTCGATGGATGTGAGTCTGAGTGAACTCCGGGAGTTGATGGCGGACAGGGAGGCCTGGCGTGCTGTGATTCATGGGGTCGCAAAGAGTCGGACACGACTGAGCGACTGAACTGAACTGAACTGAAGACAAAAATGTGGAGAAAAGTAGGTTTAAGGAGACCAGAGAGATGAAGAAAAAGATTCACATTTGTCCAGAAAATGTACATTTAAAAACAGACTTGGTGTTTGGGGGCTTAGTTGCTAAGTCATATTCAACTCTTGTTATGCCATGGACTGTAGCCTGCCAGGCTCCTCTGTCCATTGGATTTCCCAGGCAAGAATACTGGAGTGGGTTGCTATTTCCTTCTCCAGGGGATCTTCCCCACCCAAGGATTGAAACCAGGTCTCCTGAACTGCAGACAGTCTCTTGTGTGCAGTCTCCTGAATTGCAACAGATTCTTTATCAACTGAGCCACCAGGGAAACCAGTCTTGTTGCTGTTTACTTACTAAGTCATGTCTGACTCTTTTGCAATCTGAACTGTATCCTGCTAGACTTCTCTGTTCTTGGGATTTCCTGGGAAAGAATACTGGAGTGGATTGCCATTTATTTCTCCAGAGGATCTTCCCAACCCAGGGACTGAAGCTGCATCTTCTGCATTACAGGTGGATTCTTTACCACAGAGACAACAACTTTTTGCTGCATGAGTCTTTTTGCTTAAGCCAACATGGGCTGCTTTTTTTCCTTGTACATTTGCAACTAAAATATCCCTGTTATACCATCTTACATGTGGCATTAGGTAATACATAGAATCAAGCTCTAAATATTATCAAGTTAACCAACACATTCTTTTTTCAGTTAATCAGTTCTTTTGACTCACCAGAGAAAACTAGTTTAGTTTTACCTTGTAAATATATTTAGCTGAAATATAGAGATGAGAAGTTTATTGGCCTGGCTTCAAAGGGCTCATAATCTAGTAGAAAGTTCTCTGTTCAAGCAGTTATAATACTGGGTGATAACTGTTACAATTTCCCCCAAAATTGTTTAGCCAATGTTGCTAGAGCCTGGAGCATCTAATCTGTTGTGAAAAATGAGGAAGGCTTCAGATGGGAAAAATTGCCTAAAATGCAATTTAAAGCATGTCTGCTATGTAATTCTTACTCTCCATTTTACAATATTTGCCTCAAGGAGCATTAATTTTTGAGGGAATATAGAGTTATATTTTTCTTATCAAACCTTCTTCTGAGCAATAGTATTTGAACTCACTTCAATGAAATGGTATGTTTGAAAATCTTTGGTGGTAATAAAACACTCCAGCTTCAGGTATTGAGTTTGAGGTATTGATTTGACAGGCAGTGGGATTGTTGCTGAAAAGTTTCATAAGGCAGCAATCTGACCAGCTTCAACAGAGGTCAACAGCATGTGCTTTGTGGTTTTGGAATAAGGGTCACATCTTTGACATTTAAATAGAACTTTCTTGGAAAACATATATTTCTTTGTACCTCTCAAAGACAAGGGGGAGAGTAATGTGTCTGTTTTCTGGTCAGATGATCTCTCGCTCAAGTTATATTTCAAAGGCCAGGAAGATCAATGTCAGGTTATATCCAGACTGTGGCATGGCCTGTAGCCTTCCAAGTCCAGACAGCAAGAACTCTAGAACTCAAGAACTCATAAACTATCCTTTTGTAATGGTTTCTTGAAAACTCAAACATAAAATGTACAACCAGAGCAAAAAGCACACTTAGGGTGCTTGGAAGCCTACAGTCTCTGACTATTTTTAAAATTCTCATTTAATTTTTTCCAACATTATATTATGAAAACTTTCAAAGATAACACAAAATTGAATAAATTTTACACTAAATACTTCTAGATTTTACTGTTAACATTTTACTATGCTTGTTTTAATCATATGATGTCTTTCTATCCATCCCTATCTTTAGCTATTAGAACATCATTTTGATGTGTTTCCAAGTGAATTAAATAGATATACATAATAAATGCTCTAACATGTATATAATTATAATATACCATGTATATTATTTTGTTAATAGTGCTTTTCCCTTTTGAAGTAATGTTTACAAATGATAAACTGCATATATATACTAAACTTTACATCCACCTAAGAACATCTCTTCATAATCTATCAGTCATTTTCCACCACCACAATCACTGCCCCACAAATAGTTACAACACTGATTTTTTTTTTTTTTTTAGTCAAACATAGGAAGAATGTGTGTATTTCAGGATTTCATGTAAATGGAATCATATAATATAGAATTTTTACATATAAAGTTTCCTTTATTTAGCATAATATTTTTGAGATTCACCCATGTTATACATAGTTATTTTCTTTATACCTTCGTTTGTGAGATGTCAACATATTTTGTTTAATTTTTCTTTTTAGGTTAGTTTCTTTCTGTTAATAGAGTATATGATTTCTTTATATACCTGACTACCAGTCTTAGCTTTTGATTAATATAGTTCATATTTTGTGACTATAGTAGATATGTGATGTACTCCTGAGGACTTACATATGCACTAATCAACTTAGGCATTAGTGATAATTGCCTATCATTTGTTTCTCTAGACCCACCAGTTATTTCCTTCATAGGAGAGGCCTTTTTCTCTATTTGGTTCCCTGAGGTATCTCAGGAGATGAAACCAGTGATGAGCACATAGCAAATGCTCAATGCAATAAATTAAGTAATTAGAAAAAATCACTAGATAAAGAAATATAGAAAAATAAATAGCTAGATCAATAGAAATAGAACAGATTGGTGGTTACCAGAAGCGAGGTGTGCGGAAGTGGAAGAAATGGATGAAGCAGGTCAAAAGGTAAATCAATCAACATAAACAAGATAAAAATAACAAAATAAAAAGAGAGTCCCCAGATTTTGCTAACTCTTTGAGGAATATGAAGTAATACCAGAAATATTAACTGGAAATAACAAGGTGGAGTATCACAAAACCACATCTAAGGGAAGAAAAAAGATGCTTCCCACACCACTTCTTTACGGTATTAGAAGGGTGATTATCTAGTAGGATGTAGATTAAGGTCAAGAATTTTGTCTTTGTTCAAAGTCTTATTAGAAATATTTTAAAAATTAGAATCCTTAGTAAGCTCATTAACTTTTGTAGTAAATTTAAAAGAAAGAAAGAAAAGAAAAAGAAAAGGGAAAAAAAGCAGGGACAATCTTTTCTAGTATAAGAAGAAGCTGGACCTCACATACACTGTTGTGGGAATGTGAAATGTGACAGCCCAGTCACTCTGGGGAGAAACAAATGAAGTTTCTTAACATGAAACAAAATAAAACCCTTAAACAAACAAACAAAAATACAAATCATGTAGCTATCATATAACCCAGTAATTGTATTTTGGGGCTTTAATCCCAAAAAAACAGATTAACATTTCCATGAAAACCTGTGTACAAATATATATGTGTGTGTGCTTAGCTGCTCAGTCATGTCTGACTCTTTGCAATCCCATGAACTGTAGCCCGCCAGGCTCTTCTGTTCAAGAGGATTCACCAGGCAAGAATACTGGAGTGGGTTGCCATTTCCTCCTCCAGGGGATCTTCCTGACCCAGGGATCAAACCCAGGTTCCCTCATTGCAGGCAGATTCTTTACTGTCTGAACTATCAGAGAAGATCACAAATAGCAGCTTTATTTGTAATGTCCAACTACTAGAAAAATCCAGGTATTCATCAATGAGTGAATGGGTAGACATGTAATAAAGTCACACTGTGAAAAACTACTCAGTAATAAGAAGGAATAAATTATTGACACAAGCAACAACTTGTATGAATCTCCAGAGAATTATGCTGAGTGGAAAAGTTCACTTGTATAATATTCTTCAAATAACAAAGCTGTAGAAATGGAGAACAGGCTTTTCAGGTGGCAGAGTGGTAAAGAATCTGGCTGTCAACGCAGGAGATGCAAGAGGCATGGGTTTGACCCGTGGGTTGGGAAGATCCTCTGGAGGAGGCAATGACAACCTGTTCCAGAATTCTTGCCTGGAAAGTTCCATAGACAGAGGATCCTTGTGGGCTACAGTTCACAGGGTTGCAGAATCGAACATGACTGAGCAACTGAGCACACACAGCACACAGAAATGAACAGCAAATCAGTAGTAGTTGATGGTTATGGAAGGGGTGGGAGTGAGAGGTAGGTAGGTATGGATTTAAAAGGGAAACATGATGAACTCTCATGATGGATCTGCTCAGTACAGTGCTGAATCAAGTTCAGTTTCTGGGGAGTGTTGTCCTGTTGTGGTTTTGATATTACCTTTAGGGGAAACTGGATAAAAGGCAAATTGTATCTCTCTATTATTTCTTACAGTTGTGTGTGAACCTTCAGTTATTTTGTAAAAAGTTTATTTAAAAGACTATCATGCCTACGAATACTTGAATATAAAACACAGATCAGAAAAAGAAAATTAATGGATCAAAATGAGGTTCACAACATTGCGGAATGTATAAAGGGAATAATGATGAGCATTTAGGTCTATTTGACTTTATGGTTCATTAGGGTTCATTTGTTCATTTGGTAGACAACTCACAAATAAACTTGTAGCTAAAGAAAATAGTTGTTTAACTCAAATTATGAATTTCTAACTTTTAAAAAAAGTATAATATGTTTATATTTTACTGTAAATATGAATAAATTGGATTTGTTCTTTATATCATTTTTATTTTTCATACTGTTACTAAGGTCCATCTAGTCAAGGCTATGGTTTTTCCAGTGGTCATGTATGGATGTGAGAGTTGGACTGTGAAGAAGGCTGAGTGCCAAAAAATTGATGCTTTTGAACTGTGGTGTTGGAGAAGACTCTTGAGAGTCCCTTGGACTGCAAGGAGATCCAACCAGTCCATTCTGAAGGAGATCAGCCCTGCGATTTCTTTGGAAGGAATGATACTGAAGCTGAAACTCCAGTACTTTGGCCGCCTCATGCGAAGAGTTGACTCATTGGAAAAGACTCTGATGCTGGGAGGAGTTGAGGGCAGGAGGAGAAGGGGATGACAGAAAATGAGATGGCTGGATGGTGTCATTGACTCCATGGGCGTGGGTCTGGGTGAACTCTGGGAGTTAGTGATGGACAGGGAGGCCTGGCGTGCTGTGATTCATGGGGTCGCAAAGAGTCGGACACGACTGAGAGACTGAACTGAACTGATCTTATTTCTATAAATAATTTTTTTCATCTTTCTATTAAACATAATTTTTCTTTGTTTTCTCTCCTCTCCTCAGCTTGGAAGTCTTTCTTTTATTTACATTATTTTTATAGTTTCCCTTAAAATATAATTGCCCCTACAAAAAGTTAATATCACCACCATCCTTACTAACAACAGAGGCAATATATCATATTTTGTGTGTTGTTTTAGAATTTTTCTGTCTCATTTGAATATCCAAAATTAGTCATTATTTTTGTTTTCACTTTTCAGTAGATGCTTAGTTTTCATTTATGTTTATTTATTTATGCTCACAAATGCATCTGATACTCCCTTCACCTTTATCAATTTTTTTTTTCCTCTCTAAACTTGCTTCCAAGAGGATATGTGAACTATAAACTCCTTTTGACTGAAAATACCTTGAATTCACTCTAATTCTTAATGACAGATTGCTGCGTGTAGAATTCTAGGTTGATAGTATTTTCTATCAGTACTGTGAGAATAATATTGTTCCATATTCTATTTTTTCCTTGTCTTTTTTAAACTCTTTACCTCCAACCTTTTGTGTTCTATTATTTCACTAAGAATTTTGATGTGTGAATTTAATTCCCTCTAGCTTGCTTAGGATTTGGCCTGCTTGTAACAATCCAAGGATTTATTCTTTCGAGTCTGGAGAATTCTCAACCACCATCTCTTTTATATTCATTCTCTTAGTTCACATTTATATCACCTTCTGTGTGTTCAATGATTGCTTTATTTCCTTATGTATGCTTATTTCCTTACTGCTTATTTATTTATTTACTTTTTTCTTCTCCATCTCTCTGCATTTCAAAGAATTATCTTATGTTTATCTTCAGTTCAACTTTATTGAATCAGCTGTTAAATTTATCAAGCTTTTAATTTAAATGATTTCATTTTCCTTTCTCAGGTGTTATAATAAGTGCATTTGGAAAGCTGTTGTATTTTATTTTTATAGTTTTCTTCTTTTATTTTGATTTATTTGGATTTTTATCCCTTTAATAATCTTAAACATATTTATAGTATCTTTCATATTGTCTTCTTATCTCACATTCTTTGGACTGTTCACCCATTTGACTCTTTTGTTTAGTTTTGCCTCATGCCCTGTGTGGTTTGCAAGTTTTTTTTGTTGGCCCAATACATTTGAGGATTACTCTTTTTGAAATTTTACTTTATCCTACATTTATGGAGGTGGTTTTAGGGAACTAGGATCATTGCTCACAGGTGTTTTGGGGTTAAATTCTTCTTTTGGAGATTCATATTCAGTGTGCAGCGTGTAAATGAGTGCTTCACATTCATTAGTGCTATAGATTTGATTCTCACTAATATTGACTTGACATTTCCTCAGGACTTTGGGTGAAGTGTTTTTAGTCTCTCTTTTAGCAAAAAGGCCACTATTCCAGAGACTTTTTCAAAACAGAATCCTTAGTTTCAATTTCATACAGGTTGTGTTTCATGCCCAAAGATGACATTATAGTCTTATCCTTGACTATTAAAGCGATGTTTTCATATGGTATCATTCCTGGCTAAAGCAGCATTGGCATCAGTCAGTTCAGTCACTCAGTCATGTCCAACTCTTTGTGAACCCATGGACTGCAGCAAGCCAGGCTTCTCTGTCCATCACCAAATCCCAGAGCTTTCTCAAACTCACATCCATCCAGTCAGTGATGCCATCCAACCATCTCATCCTCTGTCGTCCCCTCCTCCTCCTGCCTTGAACCTTTCCCAGCATCAGGTCTTTTCCACTGAATCAATTTTTCTCATCATGTGGTCAATTATTGGAGCTTCAGTATAGTGTATTAGAAAACCAAGTCACCACAAAACAATATCAGGACTACAAGCCCTAAATTTGTAATTGGTATGGGATACACATAAAAGATTGGTCAGCCTTAACTTTCATCTAAGGATATTAGTTTATAAAATGAGAAAGATTTTTGAATAATATGTTCTCACATATGTCAATCAGGTTTGTTGTTTCATCCTTAACACAAATGTGGTGGGGGAGCATCCATTGTGAAATCTTTAATGGTAGTTTTGGACTTACTGACATTGATTTGTTTCTAGTCATTTTAGAATTCACATTTACTGCTTAGCTTTTGAGTGGAAATCTGAACTCAGATTCCCAACAACAAATTCCTACTCTGCTCCTTGCAACTTTTTTGTTCCATATGTATATTCATCCTAAACTTAATTATGACTAATTTTCAATTGTATATTTTTAAGTAAAAAAAATAGTCAATTTTAGAAATCTCCTGTTTAGATTTCCAATCTTCCTCCCATGTTTTTAAAGTGATATCTGGCCTTTAATTTTTCAAGCCAATCGACAGTTTACATAACTTTAAATAGAGTAAATTTTGATGTCACAGTTATGACATCAAACTCTTGAGGTTTATTTTAATACCTCTAGAATAGGTAATCTTGTAGGAGCAAGCAATCCCATTTAACTATTCTGTGTTCTGGTCTTTCCAAAGGCATTTTTTATATTCATTTTGTTTCACTTTAGTCCAGCTATTGGCAATAATATTTTTCATTGTTTTGTGTTGTTTCTTATGAATGGTTAATCATTTTTGGGTTTTGTTTGAATTTCTTTCACTTATTTATTTTTAATTTTTGGTGGTACACAAACTTCTCTAGGGGTTAGTTGCTCTATAGAACACGTATATACCTGTGGCAGATTCATGTTGATGTATGACAAAACTAATATTGTAAAGTAATTAACCTCCAATTAAAATAAATAAATTTATATTAAAAAAATTCCAAAAAAAAAAAGAATGTAGGATCTTAGTTCCCTGACTGGGGATCAGACCTGTGTCCTCTGCATTGGAAGGCAGATTCCTAACCACCATTAAGAATTCTTAACCATCATTCCACTAGACCACCACAGAAGTTCCTTTTGTGTTAATATCTAAGGTAAGTTGTTTCTGCCAATAAGATTCCCTATAACCTTGGTTCAGTCCCGGGTAAGCAGTCCTTTTGTGTGATTTTTTCTGGCTGGTTGTAGCAAGAGACTTCCACACTTTCATGTGTGAATTTGTAAGCACTTCCTATCCTGGTCAATTCTATAAAAAATTTACATGTGGAAGATCTATGGAGATCACAGCATTTCCTCTGTTCTTGTGAGCTATCATCACACATCCCTTCAGCCTCATCATTTCCACAGCAGCTCTGTGAGTGACACTCCTGTATCCAGTTAAGTATCACATACAGTTTCAACTACACTTCTGATTTAAAGGATGTTAATCTCCAAAATGTATTACCAATTGAAATCTAGCATATTAACCATTTACAAGCAGTGTACAAAGATTTTAATTTTAGGTCTTCTGGAATAAAAGGGAAAAGCTCTCATGGTTGACTTGTTAAGCTGAAACAGGAAAATTATTGCTTTGTATATGTAAGGGTTAGATCATCACATGGGCATTTGTCTGTGTATGTGTGTATGAGAGGGAGACAGAGAGCCCTTCTCACAGGAACAAGGATCAGTAATGATGCTCAATTAATAACTAGAGGATGTTGGCTGGCAGAATTGTTTCTCCGTTATGATGCCATGATTTCTGTGGAATATACTGTATATATTAACATCTATATATTTCAATGCTGTCTCTAGTGCAATCTCACTGAATCAGTCATAATTACTCTGGAACTAGGGAGAAATAAGCCTAGAAAAGCTACCAATTTAGCCCCTATCCACAGAGCAATTTAAGATTTTTTTTTGTGCCATTCTAAATGCAAAATATTGCAGTTTACATTTTATTTATGGAACTATAAGTGTGCTAGCAATTTCTTTGCATAAAACAGATGTCTTTTCAGGAAAATATATACTTCCCATGTACCCATTTATAGATATGTGGCTTCTCTTGGGAGCTGAAAACATTTCATCTTTTTCTCTCTCAAATCCCCTTAGAGTTCATTATTTGCTTACAGTTTTTAATTTTCTTTTATAACAAAATAGAAGCATGTGACACAGGTTACTGACTCAATTAAGGCACTTGGCTTTGCCACTTGAATTTCTCATTACTAATAAGTAGGATTTTTATGCTATATTTTTATCTTCAAATAAAATTTCAGGGTTGAAACTATATATGCTTTTAATTAAGGATACATCATTTATACATGTCAATAAGATGAACTCTATGCATGTACTAAAACAGGTAAAAATGCCCACTTTTATCATTACAGTGCTTCATGATTAGATTTTCAAAAGTAAACTTTTTATGGACTTTGTAAGTGATTTCAAATTTTCTGAATTCTTTTGGGATATGATCAGTTATGCATACATAAATCACATATGATGTTTTAACTTAGTTTAGGTTTCCATGTTGACAAACTTCAAGAAGCTTGGTTATCCACCCAGTCAAACATGGTAATGAGAAATGGCAAGAAAAGAAGGTGAAATGTGTCAGTTGAGTCCACTGACTTTTCCCTCTGGAAGTTCATGTTCCCCTTAATTGATCTGATACAGAGTTTTATAGACTTCCCATTAGAAAATGCACACATCTGTTTCCCTCTTCACTGCCCAGTCAAGGCAAGGTTCCTCACTTCAAGTTTTTAGCCGAGACAATTTTGTCTAAAAATCTGGTTCTATCTGAAAGAATACCTGAGTGGGACAGAGGACAGCCCCTTCAGTTTTTCACACCCAATACTGATTGTCTTAACTTCTGACTGGGTTCAGATTCAGACTTCTCGTTTATAATGTTGTGATGCCCAAGCTGTTTGCTAACTTTCCCCCATTCTTGCTTTCCTTCACTTTCTGACTTTTTCTCTTTTTTATTCAGCCCTCCCCCAAACCCCCAAATTGTATTGATTACTCCATATTAACACATAAGATATGCCTCTCAGATTCTTTCCTTCTTTATTATTATTTTATACTTTTAATGAAGCATAGTTTATTTACAATATGGTATTAGTTTCAGGTGTACATTGCATTAATTCTATGTTCTTTTTCAGATTCTTTTTTCTTATAGGTCATTACAACATACTGACTATATAGTTCCCTGTGCTATACAGTAGGTCCTTGTTTGTTATCAGTTTTATATATAGCAGTATGTATATGTCAGTCCCAACCTTCTAATTTATTCAACCCCTGACACCATCCCCTTTTGATAACTATAAGTTTCTTTTCTATGTCTGTTGGTCTATTTCTGTTTTGTAAATAAATTCATTCAGACTGTTACCTTCTTCCCTCCAAGACCCTCAGATAAATATGGTCAGCCAACCACTTCACATATTCAAAGATATGGAGCAAAATATTCAATTGTAGCAAACCAATATGGTTTCTTTCTTTTTTTTTTCATGACTTTAGAATGCATTGAATATTAACCCTTCGGAGAGAGAAGGGCAGATGTTGTTCTCAGGATCCCTGTATCAAGAAGAGTTAAATCACATAAGGACAAAATGGTGTAAAGATTTAAGACTCCATAGAGGAAATGAAATTTCAGTGCTTTTGTTTTTCTGTCCTTTATCTTAAGAAATCTTCATTTTATTCTACAGAAATCTTTAGAAATGGCATTTCTCCCCAAACTTGAATTATCAAAAAGCCGGTATTCTATGGAGACAGATACTAAATAATATACTCAGGAAATCACTATCCAATTCTATTTAGATTCCTACCTCCCCTACAGGACACTCTGCTCTCCTGTCTATACTCATCTTAGGCACGAGATAGAAAGCTTCATTTCTTTTTAGAGGTTGGTCTGTGGAAAACTGTATCTTATTGTTGTAAGCAGTAGTCCACAGACAAGGAATGTAATATTTAAGTCAGCCCTGAAGAGTGGATGAGTCTTGCTTTCTCTGTGCTACATAAGGCAAGCTTTATATGGTCATCAGAATTCTAGAAACCCAGAAGTAGAGTACAAATGCTGCCATTACCATATGATTTCAGCTGAATGAAACTCTCTTTATTGAATAAGATTGGACATGAAAAAAAATCCAGTCTGGTTTCACCTTTTCACCTACACCTCAGCTCAGCCTCAGTGTGAAATGAGGTATTTATTTTCTCTCTTTTTTTCTCCCTGTGGAAACTACTTTCGTATGAGTCTTTAGTGTGTATCTCTTTCTACCATTTCAGATGCTTTTTTGTCAGTTCCACCCACCTTCATCCAAAAGAATATTCACTGGCTGAGAAATCCAGTGTAGGGTAGGGAGAAGAAAGTTCTAATATTATCCATGGGTTCGGAACTGAATTTTTCAGACAGTCTGGCTCACCTGATGACAACAGACTTGACCGAACAGGTGGCAATCTGTTTCAGATATTAATCAATGTAGACACTCAAAATTTAGTTTAAGTAATATTTCTTCAGGGATAGAGAAAGGATATACCTACTTCTGGTAAGATTCTAAAGTTGCAGTAATTTGTCTGCTGTGTTTTTTTCTGTCAGCCCTGAACAATAAAAGCTTTAAGAATCCTGGTGTCCAACAATTACATTATCCTCTATGGAGGAAATTCAAGCATAAATGTGATTAAAGTTCTCTGGGTAATTTCATTGTGCAGGAAATTTTGAGAAATATTATGTGAAGGAATTTCAAGCACTTGCAGTTAGATTGCAAGGAGAAATATCAATAACCTCAGACATGCAGATGAGACCACCCTTAAGGCAAAAGCAAAGAAGAACAAAAGAACCTCTTGATGAATGTGAAAGAGAAGAGTGAAAAATTTGACTTAAAATTCAACAGTTAATAAACAAAGATCACGGCATCTGGTCCATTGCTTCATGGTAAATAGATGGGGAAACAGTGACAAACTTTATTTCCTTGGGCTCCAAAATCACTGTGGATGTTGATTTCAGCCATGAAATTAAGATGCTTGCTCCTTGGAAGAAAAGCTGTCACAAAGCTAGTCAGCATACTAAAAAGCAGAGACATTTCTTTGCCAACAAAGGGCCAAATAGTCAAAGCTATGGTTTTTTCAGTATTCGTGTATGGATGTGAGAGTTGGACAATAAAGGGGGCTGAGTGCCAAAGAATTGATGCTTTTGAACTGTGGTGTTGGAGGAGACTTTTAAGAGTCCCTTGGACAGCAAGGAGATCAAACCAGTCAATCCTAAAGGAAATCAGTCCTGAATATTCATTGGAAGGATTAATGCTGAAACTCCAATAAATTGGTCACCTAATATGAAGAGCTGGCTCTTTAGAAAAGACCCTGATTCTGGGAAAGATGGAAGGCAGGAGGAGAAGGGGACAACAGAAAGCAAGATGGTTGAATGGCATCACTGACTCAGTGGACATGAGTTTGAGCAATCTCTGGGAGATGGTGAAGGACAGGGAAGCTTAGTGTGCTGCAGTCCATGTGGTTGCAAAGAGTAGAACACAACCAAGCTACTGAATCAAAAACAACAAGGGATGTATTGTGAAGGCATATAGAAAATTTTCTGAAGGAATTTAAATCATAATATTTTAACCAGTGTTTGCTCCACTAGAATAAAGCCAATATACCTGCCCTTGACAGATGCTTACACCCTGTTATATCCTCAACCACTTAGAATCTTGGCCTTTTCCTTGCGAGATTGGTAACTGGACTGAAAACCTAGGGAAAATAGGCCCACTTCATCAGCTTGCCAGTATGTTAATATATTATTTATGTGCCAATAACCCTTTCTATTGAGAAAGGGATTCAGGTCTCTATGCTAGAGCTTGTGAAATATGAAAATATACCAAAGAGAGAGAAGGAAATTTCTAAAAATGTTCATCCAAGAGATGGTATAACTCAATAATCCTACATCATCTTCTCTAAAAGAATGTCTTCTAAGGCCTAAATTGCTTAGGGTTGCTGATTTATTTTTTCTCTTGAGATGTCAGATAAATATTGACAATTTTGTCATCTCCCTCTACATTTTTGTGGCATTCTGTTCCCAATTTTAAAAGTATTGATAGATTCACAGGCCTAGAGAAGAGATTTGTAGTTGCCAACAGGAAGGGATGTGGGGAAGGGCTGGATTGGGAATTCTGGGTTAGAAGATGTAAAAGATTACATATAGAATGGATGGACAAGGTCCTACTGTATAGCACAGGGAACTATATTCAATATTCTCTGATAAAGTATGATGGAAAATAATATGAAAATGAATGTAAGCATATGTATAACTTAATCACTTTGTTGTACAGAAGAAATTAACACAGTACATCCACTATACTTTAAAAGATAAAATTTTTAAAGTATGATAAAAGTGTCATCACTCAGTGCCTCAGTTCAGTTTAGTTCATTCGCTCAGTTGTGTCTGACTCTTTGCAACCCCCATGGGCTGCAGCAAACCAGGCTTCCCTGTCCATCACCAACTCCCAGAACTTGCTCAAATTCATGCCCATTGAGTCGGACATGCCATCCTACCATCTCATCCTCTGTTGTCCACTTCTCCTACTGCCTTCCATCTTCCACAACATCAGGGTCTTTTCCAATGAGTCAGTTCTTTGCATCAGGTGTCCAAAGTATTGGAGCTTCAGCTTCAGCATTAATCCTTTCAATGAATATTCAGGACTTATTTCCTTTAGGATTGACTGATTTGGGCTTCCTTGATAGCTCAGTTGGTAAAGAATCTGCCTGTAATGTGAGAAACCTGGGTTCAGTCCCTGGGTTGGGAAAAATCCCCTAGATTAGAAGGGAAAGGCTACCCACTCCAGTATTCTGGCCTGGAAAATTCCATGGACCACAAAGAGTCGAACACAACTGAGTGACTTTCATTCAGTGCCTAATTGCCTGTATAATATTCCCTCTCACCCTACAGATGACCATTAGTTTTATTTGGTTGCTATAACAAAGTACCACAAGATGTATGGTTTATAACGATGGAAATTTTTTCTTTCACACTTCTGGAACCAATAATCAAAATCATAGGGTTCATAGAGTCATGATGTTTCTGAAGTCTCCAGCATGGAATCCTTCCTTGTCTCTTCTAGTTTCTGGAGGTGCTGTAATCCTTGACATTCTGTAACTTGAGGATGTGTTATTCTAATCTCTGTCTCCATCTTCACATCTCTACATTTTTATGTCTTCATCTTTTTTTTTTTTTAATGAGTCATTGTATTAGGACCCAGTGTATTCCATCATTTAATTTAAATAATAACATCTACAAAGACTCTACTTCCAAATAAGGTTACTTTCTGAGATTCTCACTGGAAGTGAATTGGAGGAGAGAGGCACTGTGAAACCCAGCATAATGGCATAGTCTATGAAATTTCTTTTCTTTGAACATGATATTGAGCAGGACCCTGTGGGCCTTCTGGGCACAAAATCCTTTCTGTGTCCCCCAGTTCCTGAGTACACAATAAAGACTTCATGCAGCTTCCATTACCTTCCCTGAGTTCCAAGGATCAGGTTCAAACATTTGCAAATCAGGGAACCAGGGGATGCAGAGACAAGGGAAAGGCAGCCAAGAAACAAAGGTGCAGCGATGGGGCAGGGTCTCAGCTCCACTGCAGGAGACACACATATCAATATCTTTGAGCTAATGTACAGATATTAAAACCCCCACCATGTGTAAGAAATTAACTGAATGCTGCCCACAAGCACAAAGACCCTCAGACCTATTAAAGTCAGAACATAGACTGATGATGTTGACTCCTACTTACTTCACCATCAGTCAGAAGAATTCCCACAAGCACTTCACACCCTCCTCTGAATCATTACTAAAATACTCCTTGTTACCCACTCCAACGCAGAACACACAACATGAGTGCACTGGCCCACTGTGGTCTCATTTGCTTGGCAAAGCCATATGCTATTCTTTTTTATTTCACTCAAAACTCTGTCTCTGAGATTTAATTTGGTGTCAGGATACAGAGGCTGTTTTCAGCTTCAAACCTGAGCAATACTCTTCTTCAAGGGAGATTCACACAGAGTGCTTGCATTTAAGACATATCCATTTACATTACTGTACAAAATGGGAGCATTTTTGAGGATGATTAGTTTCTCTTTGTGGCCAAGAATATAATATAGAACTGCTAGATCCTAGATATTAAAGATCACAAAAATAAAATCAGTCTGGGAGGATCTTCTCAGAGTTTATGAAAAGGTGAAACTATAATCAAAATATCTAAGAAAGTGCAATAAATTCTCTCTGACAAGAGAATTTAATCAAATGGTGGTGTATTGTGCAGAAATACTCTCTACCTCATTATCTTTCTTTTTTTGTTGTTGTTTTTTCAATATTGAACATCCTTCACTTGGATCTGCCACTGTTCATAGACTGTACTGGTTACAGAAGTCAGGGGATAAACTTGTAATCTCCATGTTTACACAAGACAGTCTCACCGTGACATATATGATGGTATTTTCCATTCTATGTGATCTCTAGTCATTACTTCTTGAATCCCCTGCTGTTTCTTTGAAGAATCAGATAGAGAACTACAAGCAGATTTAGGTATACAAATAGAGAATTACAGGAAGATCTAGGTGAAACCAATTCTTTTTTTTTTTTTTTTGGGGTGGGTGGAATTCTTTAGTCTGATACTTGTATCCTTAACTTATCTTGGTATTTGGATTACAATTTGATGATGATTTGTTTTGTAACTGAACTGAACTGACAGTTTCGTAAAAATTATCTTTTTTAAAAAAAATAAGCACAACCAGGCCATTCATTTGTTTAGTATCTTTGTTTTTTATTTTTTTAATTAATTTTTATTTTATAGTTTGTTTTGCTTTACAATACTGTATTCGTTTTGCTATACATTGACATGAATCAGCCACGAGTGT
>SJXQ01005695.1:0-114499 GCA_006408695.1 Aepyceros melampus
AGAAACTACATGACATTGGAAGAGGACCCTCAAGCTCCAGAAAGGTACACAGCCCTGCTGAAACCTTGATTTCAGCCTTAACCCAGCCACACCACGCCCAGACTTCTGACCTATAGAATAAGGAGATAGTTATGTGTGTTACCAGACAATAATATTCTGGTAATTTGTTAGGCAGCAATAGAAAACTAACCCAGGACCTAAATCTCAACCCAATAGCTCAGGGGAATGATCCTAAGGGTGTGGCAGGAAACTGCCTATATTCACGGAATTCTCCAGGCAAGAATACTGGAGTGGGAAGCCATTCCCTTCTCCAAGAGCTCTTCCCGACCCAATGCAAGTCTTTCGCATTGCAGGCAGGGTTTTTACCACCTGAGCCACCAGGGAAGCCCCAGTAAACTCAAGACACACACAGTTAAATATTAAGAGAAAGTCGCATCTGAAAAAGAATTGTGGCAGCTACTGGCATCTGTTGACTGAAAGATACCAGCTAAGGCTTTGAAAGAGTTTTAAGTGAAAAGAACCATAATTATCAGCAGGAAAAGATTGGAGAGTGCAAGACTTAAAAAATGACCTGTAGAAGGAAGCAGGTGAGAAAGCTACTCAGCATCTGATTAGAATCTATTCCTCAAATTCCTTTTAGTTGCATGTAAAAACAGATAACGTAAAAGGAAGGACATGTCAGAAAGTGAAGGAGCACGGCGGACAAAGCCTGTCTCATCCCCAACTAGAACCCTCCTGCTTGTCATGCAGAATCACAGAATTGCTCTGGACGAGCACAGCAATGTGCCTCCCAATCCTTCCCTTTCCAAATACGCGTATTTGTTAAGATGATCCTATCCCTGTTCCACTGCTGAATTTGAGGGCAGGAATAACAAATAACACGTGTTTTTGGTTCATTGATGTGTGACGCTGTTGGCATTTCGTCCCTCACCCTTAACTCTTTAGTCCACACCTACCAAATTTGAACTAAGGTCTAAAAATTTTGCCTGAGGACTTTCTCTGCCCAAGTGTCAATCCAGAAGTCTGAGGAACCAACCCCCACCCTGGGAGCAGTCCTCAAACAGTAACTAATGAGAGTCGACATGTAAGTACCCACAGTTCCTTGGCCCTCAGGTGGGATAATCCTGAGGTATGTGACTTCTCTGGCTCCCATAATTCCTCCAATGGGGTATATCTTTAGCTGCCCATGCCTTTTACTGGCTACCTTCTGTTCTTAACCTCATTTCCCCAATCTTCTATTACCTTTCCTTCACTTCCTGGAAAAATCATTTGCACCTGAATCCCTATCCCAGGGTCCCATTCTAAGGAAACCCAGCTGTAACAGTTGCTCTCTGGATCCAGGAGTCACATATCTGGTAGAGATCAGGAAGAAATTGCCGCACATCCTGCAGAGATCCTGAACTTTGAGTCTGAAGCAGTGACTGGGTCAGGGATGGCAGCACTCTTGAAACACGTCCCTTAGGAAAGAGTGGAGTGTTTCTGTTTGAGGCACAGGAAAGGAACTGAATACCCCGCAACTCCTGTGAACCTTCTCACTCTGCTTCCCTTTCCTGTACATCTCACTCTGTTGAACTTAGAAGTAAATGGTGTGATGTTTTTGGCCCAGGAAAGTAGAAAGAAAGTAATGAGTCATTTCCTGGGGAAAGTTTTTAGAGTCAGCACATTAGTTGCTACATCTCTTTTCTTTCTGCTATATAACAGAATGTTCCAGACAGAGGTTTTTCTATCAGCTGGATCTCAGAGTAAATACTCTGTAGAGCCTGGCTGACTCAGGATAGATAGTAATAAACCATTCTTCTTCTAAGATACTAAGATTTCAGAATGACTTCTTACCATGATACAATCTAGTCTGTCTTGGCTGATACAGTGTTCCCAAACAAGGATTTTGGAAAAAAAAGAAGACACAAATACTTATGCAAACCTTCACATTGTCTGAAGATGAGGAGATTTCGAAGAGAAACTGCAGCTCTTGTGATTTGGAAAGAAAGACAATCTAGTATTCCATGGCTATTTAGAGGCGCAACAATCATAGGAATGAGAGGGCAAGCAAAATTATGCAAAGGCCATCACTCAAGGAATTCAGGAGGATTTTTTTCTCCCCACAGATGGAGTTGTAAATAGCCAGAATATATTATCATGGGCAATCAGAAAACTGTTGTCAGTAATTTTAAATGGAACTTTGGTGAGTGAAGTGTTGAAAGAAGAAAAAGTCATTATGAAAAGCTCCCAGCCATCTCTTGTGTGTTTTCCGGGAGCCCAGGATCAGGAACCTGTATAAGATGCTGCTACTGCTGCTGCTAAGTCGCTTCAGTCGTGTCCAACTCTGTGTGATCCCAGAGATGGCAGCCCACCAGGCTCCCCCGTCCCTGGGATTCTCCAGGCAAGAACACTGGAGTGGGTTGCTCCAATTTCAGGAGAGACACACATACACAAGATTTGTTGTAAGGGGATTGAATACCTCTTGCTTCCCAAAGATGGCTGGAGAACTGGGTAAAGTTGCTATATAGACAAGGACAATTTCTCCAAGTCACTGTACACTGTTGACCCAGTAAATGTGTCAATTCTTAGCAGCCCCACTACAGCTTACACTGACAATATTATGGGTCCTGATATTAGAACTGGAACTAGGATGAAGCCATTACTACAACCCATCACCACCAATGATTTGCCATGATCCTGCCTTTTTTATTTTTTTTTTCTCTAGCTTATAATTCAAAGTCTAGGGTGTGGTCCACTTCAAGGACAAATCCAGTACCATGGAGAGCCTAGAAAAGGATCTGGCACTTTCATTTCTTTATAGTGAAAGGTGTATTCTGCCCCAAAATGAGAGAGTCTTCAGACAGAGGAAGGGGTTTAGATGTTTGGTGGAAAAGAATAACAAACGTCTACTGCATGACAACAACCTTTAGCATGGAGAGGCACTGAGGTGAAAGTGTGTGAAAAGGACATGCACTTGGAGTAAGTCCCTATATGAAACTTCTCTGGGCCTCACTGTTTCATCCATAAAATGGGTGATCACTGTCTGTGTGATTCCTATTCCTATCTATCTATCTGTCTTTAACATATCAGGCATTACTTGATCGTATCTTCAAAAGTCACAAAAAGTTACCATGGGCAGGTGGTAAGCCACAAACATGTTCTGATTGAACCATCATGCTTCTTAAGTGTTTGAATTAGTTACAACACTTAAAATATTAAGAGAGACTTGGATTTATTTTTTATAAGTTGAAATCAGATATTCTGATTTTTTTCTTATATATAAAGTGTACCCACTTTCACTGTACACTCCACAGCCAGCTTCCCTGAAAACATTTCCTTGCCTTTCCTATCTGCCAATGTAATTTTCAAATCTATGACACAAAAGGAAGCTTCAGGGGGGCTCAAGCTTCATTCCTGCACTGTCACTTTTCAGCTGGGTGAACTTGGGGCCGTAACTTTTTTAAGCTTCAATTTCCCCATCTTTCAGAATGACCATGACTACACTTTGTAGCTGAGCACAATACCAAGGAAAAGACACCACAAACCCTTTGTTGTCAAGCCCTCAGGTGTCCCCATAAGCCTTGCCTCCTGCCACTACTTCCCTTTTTATAATTTGAGTTTTAGCAGCACAAAATGAAGCCCTCTCTTACATGGCCATATCTTTGCATATGCTGTTCCTGCCTTCTAGGTTATCTTGTCCCTTCTTTCCTCAACTTTTTTCAAGTGGCACCTCCTCCATGAAGTCCTCCATGATCTCCCTAAGCTAGATTGGTTGCTTTCAATATCATCAAGGCTCTAATTCCTTATGCCTTACTACCATTTATCTTATACTTCTGTAAGTTATCTTCTAATGTCCTCACTAGACTGAGAACTTTTGAAGGTGAAGTCTTGTGGCAAGGTCATGGGGAGAACGGATGAACTTATTCTCATTTATAAATGAACTACTTGAAAGAACTTCAAAATCATACTAGTGAAAAGATGCCACAAAAGAATACATACAGAACAAATAACAGTAATATTAAAATTTTTAAGTGTGCAGATATTTCTAAAATATATATTCAGGAAACGTGTGCACATGTGGTAGGAGTAAATGATATGCGTGAGAAAAAAATGAAAGAAATGTGTAATAAATGTTTCCTGAAGAAGCTAAATAGGACTTGCAATGGAGGGGGCTGTGTCTTATCTCTCCGAAAGGCTACACCTTTATTGTAGTATTTTGTTTCTTAAAGTTGAATGGTATATTATTATTTATACCTCTGTTTTCATGTTAAATATCTTTAAATGAATCCTAAAGTGAAAATAAAGAGCATGGCATTTGGAGTTGGAAAGCTCCTATCTCTCTGCTACTGTCTGGGAGATTCTAGACATGTTATTTTTTAAGCCTCAGATTCTGTATGCACAAAAGGGGAATAAAGAATTGTTTCAAGCATTTTGTAAAAATTATAAGGGATTACATCTATGAGTATACAGCACAGACTCTGGCATAGATCAAGTGCTCAGGAACTGTGTGTCAAATAAATGAACAAATATTAAGAACCATGTAAGATATTTTAAATGCTTCCAGGGGAGCTTCCTTATTTAGCCCCTTGACATCTTTAGAGTAAAACATCCGCTCAGTCAGACGGGCGCGGAGATGCTTCTGGAAGTAACATAGCGATGGCTGCCCAAGGAGAACCCCAAGTTCAGTTCAAACTTGTTTTGGTTGGTGATGGTGGTACTGGAAAAAATACATTCGTGAAGCATCATCTGACTGGTGAATTTGAGAAGAAGTATGTAGCCACCTTGGGTGTTGAGGTCCATCCTCTTGTGTCCCATACCAACAGAGGACCTATTAAGTTCAACATATGGGATACAGCTGGTCAGGAGAAATTTGGTGGACTGAGAGATGGTTATTATATACAAGCTCAGTGTGCCATTATAATGTTTGATGTAACATCGAGAGTGACTTACAAGAAAGTGCCTAACTGGCATGGAGATCTGGCACAAGTGTGTGAGAACATCCCGATGGTGCTGTGTGGCAACAAAGTGGACGCTAAGGACAGAAAGGCTGAGGCAAAGTCATCTGCCTTCCACCGAAAGAAGACTCTTCAGTACTATGACATTTCTGCCAAAAGTAACTACAACGTTGAAAGCCCTTCCTCTGGCTTGTTAGAAAACTGATTGGAGACCCTAACTTGGAGTTTGTCGCCATGCCTGCTCTTGCCCCGCCAGAGGTGGTCATGGACCCAGCCTTGGCAGCACAGTAGGAGCTCGATTTAGAGGTTGCTCAGACAACTGCTCTCCCGGATGAAGATGATGACCTGTGAGAAAGTGAAGCTGGGGCCCAGCGTCGAAGTTTAGTTTTATAGGCTACTGTCCTGTGATGTCAGTGGTGCAGCGTGTTTGCCACTTTATTACATAGCTAAGCAGAACATGTGCTTAATCTTTGGATGCTGAAGGAGATGGATGGGCTTTGGAGTGAATGTGGCAGTTTTAAAAAAAAAAAAAACCTTCATTTTTTGGACCTGCATATTTAGGTGTTTTGGAACACAGTTGTTTCCTCCTTGAGTTTCAAATATAAGACTGCTATAGTCACATGACAATATTGAGAGGTGGAATCTTGTTTGTTACTGTCATTCCCATTCCTTTTTGTTTAGAATCAGAATAAAGTTGTATTTCAAATTAAAAAAAAATAAATAAAGTGAAACATCCTATTCCCCTCATTTGTCAGTACCTCAGTGTGGAGTGTGGAACAAATGTGAAGACCCTGAAATGTTTTCTTTCTCTTCAGAGATCACCTTGAATGTTTAAATATCCAACATGAAGATAAAACATGAGCTCTTCAGCAGAAGGATCCCAGTGTAAGGAAGAGGAATTTCAAGCAGAATGTACTGCCTCCCTGGAGCCCCTTCATGCTGCCAATCACTTTCCTCTGCCCTTGATTCAAACTTGGGAAACTCTCAGAGCTTCAGGCAGTCAGCGTTCACCTTTTTTACATACAGTCCCCACCGCTGCATCTTCCTTCCTCTCTAACCTGTCAAGTCTCAGCACCAAGGACAGCTCCCTGGGACTCTGTTACCAAAACTGACCTTTAAGAGCTCCCAAGGCTCTTGAGGAAATATCTGGTCATGAAAGAAAGTTGAGGCAGCCAGAAGTAACCTCCGTAGTTCTCTGCTCACGTTGGTAGCAGGGTCTGCTTAGTGAAACTGAGAGAAGCTGGAAGTCATTTCTTGACAGCTCTTGGGGAAATCATGGAAACTTGAATTTCAATCATACCCAACAGTTAGTTTAAAATAGTTTTCAACCAGATTGTGTCCTAGGCAATGTTCTACTGAGAAAGAAAGATTTTAAAAGTAAACATCTAAATGTATAAATACATATTTTTCAAGAGAAATCAAGGAAACAATCTTGAGATAGAGGGTGACAGGGGAGAAATTTCAGATTGGCTGATCAATGAAAGGCAATCTGAGAAGCTAATATTGAATCTGGACTAAAAGGAACTGGCCATATAAATGCAGAGGGCCACAGCCACTAAAGATAAACAGTGTGTGCCAAAGTCTGGGGAAGGGAAAATTCTGGTCTCTGGGGGCAAAACATTTCCATAAGATGTAACAGAAAGGGCAACAGTTCTGAAGACAGAATGAGGCTGCTAAGTTTGTGGAACAGAAAGAAAGCAATGTGTGTGGCCTCAAGGCTTTCAACAAGATGAAGATGTGATGCAAGGAAGTCAGCAAAGGTGGCCAGGAGCGCAACAACCAAGGCTACTAAGGCCATGGTTAAGAGCTTGGGTTTTATTCTACATGTGGTGATAAGTGGTGGGAATGACTTAGGCAGGGAAGTGATTTGCTCAGATTTAGGCTTTACAATGGAGAAGGCAATGGCACCCCACTCCAGTACTCTTGCCTGGAAAATCCCATGCACTGAGGAGCCTGGTAGGCTGCAGTCCATGGGGTCACTAAGAGTCCGACACAACTGAATGACTTCACTTTTACTTTTCACTTTCATGCCTTGGAGAAGGAAATGGCAACCCACTCCAGTGTTCTTGCCTTGAGAATCCCAGGGACAGGGGAGCCTGGTGGGCTGCCATCTATGGGGTCGCACAGAATCAGACATGACTAAAGCGACTTAGCAGCAGCAGCAGCAGCAGCAGGCTTTACAAGAATATTGTTTGGAGAATAAAATGAAATGAGGCAAGTAGAAAAAAGACGTGTGTGAGTTGTCCAAGTAAGAGATGAGGGGAGACTAGACGATGTAAGTGGTTGAGTTGCAGCAAAGTGTATGGGTTCAGGAAATATTTTGGAGGTTGAATAGATCTTGTTAGTACATTGGATGTGAAAAAAAAGAAAGACTATGTTTGAAGCTTTTCATATGAGCGATTGAATGAGTGAAGTTGCCTTTAACTGACTTGGGCAAAATTGATGTGGGAAGGACAGACCAACGAAGCACCAGGAGTTTTATTTTGAGCATGCTAAGCTTGAGAGCTGAGAAGCGTCCAAGTGAAGGTATTAGGCAAGTAGCTGGTTACATAGACATGGACTCAGTCTGAGTTGCATTCATTCAGCATCTTTCATATACAGATTATGCTTAGAGCAGGAGTTCTTATGACAGCATGGAGATTTTGTCACCAGGTGACCTTTGCCCTTTCTGGAGACATTTTTGTCTGTCACACCTGGGGGAGGAGAAAGGTTACTAGCATCTATTGGGTAGACATGAGGGATGCTGCTAGGCACTCTGCAAAGCACAGGATAGACCCCACAACAGAGAATTATTCCACCCAAAAAGACAACCGTGCCAAGGTTGGGAAACTCTGGCTTAGAGTTTGGAGAAAGATTGTACCATCTAAGGAAGGGGTATTAATAGACAGGAGATGACAACTGAGGACTGCTCAAGATTACTCTATTTGCTACCTGTGTCCTTTCACTCCTACTATAACATATGTCTCCAAAAAATAATAACATCCACGATCCCTGGGCTTGTGACAAAGGGAAATGAGATGATGTTTATCAGAAGTCAGCACGTTACCTAGAACCAGGAGGTGCTGAGTTGATGACTAATCCTCCTGTATGTGGCCTAACTTTACTTCTGCGTTTTTATGAGGCCTCTGTGCTCCTCCCATCTAAAACAACAACAATGATGATGACAACATTCTCTTAGCCCAGACATCCATCTGTGAGCAACCCCCTACACACCTTTCTGTGGCACATTTTACATCAAAAGCCTCCTACTGTTTATGAGCTTATCCACCCCTGCTAAGTAGGAAGCAGATTTTACCCATGTTTCTTGAGCCCCTTATAATTTACCCAGATTCCACGTTAGACACATACAGACTCCTTACCCCTCACAGCAGCCCCAGGGAAGCACTGACTAGTATTTCCAGTTTACCATGATGTCAGCAGGGCTCAAATTAGGTATTACACAAATAAATTTCAAACATTTTCCTTCACCACCCAGCCAAATCAGGGCACAGTATCTGTTTATATCAGTTCAGTTCGGTTCAGTTCAGGAGCTCAGTCGTGTTCTACTCTTTTCGACCCCATGGACTGCCTCCCTGTATACCACAACTCCCAGACTCAGACTCATGTCCATTGAGTTGGTGATGCCATCCAGCCATCTCATCCTCTGTTGTCCCCTTCTCCTGCCTTCAAACTTTCCCAGCATCAAGGTCTTTTCAAATGAGTCAGCTCTTTGTATCAGGAGGCCAAAGTATTGGAGTTTCAGCTTCAGCATCAGTCCTTCCAATGAACATACAAGACTGATTTCCTTTAGGATGGACTGGTTGGATCTCCTTGTAGTCCAAGGGACTCTCAAGAGTCTTCTCCAACACCACAGTTTAAAAGCATCAATTCTTCAGTGCTCAGCTTTCTTCATAGTCCAACTCTCACATCCATACATGACTACTGGAAAAATCATAGCCTTGATTAGATGGACCTTTATGGTAAAGTGGTGTCTCTGCTTTTTAATATGCTATCTAGGTTGGTCATAACTTTTCTTCCAAGGAGTAAGCGTCTTTTAGTTTCATGGCTGCAGTCACCATCTGCAGTGATTTTGGAGCCCAAAAAAATAAAGTCTGACACTGTTTCCACTGTTTCTTCATCTAATTGTCATGAAGTAATGGGACCAGATGCCCTGATCTTTGTTTTCTGTATGTTGACCTTTAAGCCAACTTTTTCACTCTCCGCTTTCACTTTCATCAAGAGACTTTTTAGTTCCTCTTCACTTTCTGCCATAAGGGTGGTATCATCTGTAAAGTCTGACACTGTTTCTACTGTTTCCCCATCTATTTCCCATGAAGTGATGGGGCCAGATGCCATGATCTTCGTTTTCTGAATGTTGAGTTTTAAGCCAACTTTTGCACTCTCCTCTTTCACTTTCAAGAGGCTTTTTAGTCCTTCTTCACTTTCTGCCATAAAGGTGATGTCATCTGCATATCTGAGGTTATTGATATTGCTCCCAGCAATCTTGATTCCAGCTTGTGTTTCTTCCAGCCCAGCGTTTCTCATGATGTACTCTGCATATAAGTTAAATAAGCAGGGTGACAATATACAGCCTTGACATACTCCTTTTCCTATTTGAAACCAGTCTGTTGTTCCATGTCCAGTTCTAACTGTTGCTTCCTGACCTGCATAGAGATTTCTCAAGAGGCAGGTCAGATGATCTGGTATTCTCATCTCTTTCAGAATTTTCCACAGTTTACTGTGATCCACACAGTCAAAGGCTTTGGCATAGTCAATAAAGCAGAAATAGATGTTTTTCTGGAACTCTCTTGCTTTTTCCATGAGCCAGCGGATGTTGGCAATTTGATCTCTAGTTCCTCTGCCTTTTCTAAAACCAGCTTGAACATCAGGAAGTTCACGGTTCACGTATTGCTGAAGTCTGGCTTGGAGAATTTTGAGCATTACTTTACTAGCATGTGAGATGAGTGCAATTGTGTGGTAGTTTGAGCATTCTTTGGCATTGCCTTTCTTTGGAATTGGAATGAAAACTGACCTTCTCTTGGTACTAAGAAGAAAATATAAGGAATGTGTAAACACAGGAGAGCTTTTAAGAGGAGAGAGAAAAAGCCTTGCCTATTCCAAAGTCCATTTCAACACTCTATGGCATTGTTGGACATACCATTTAATGAGTTGTAATTGGATTTGAGATAAATTTATCAGAAGGCAGCGACAAGTTTTACCAAGATCCCCCAGTGGCAACCATCTCAGGATAAATCGAATATAAAGAACTTGGATTTATCCTTTGAGAAACACAACACTCCTGGGCCCCCCACCCTAACCAATGTGTTGGTGCCCAAGTAGCTGAAACAAAAATCAGATTACTCACAGCCTGGCATGCCCAGGAAATACTCAAGAATAGCTACTATAAGATCTTACAGAAAACCAGAATGAAATGTTTGGCCAACCCAATGCTATAAAAGCTATCCTGAAAATATGTAAATAAATAAGCATGACTGTGTTCCAGTGAAATTATACTTAGAAATCAGGGGCTGGCTGGATTTGGACAACATGCTATAAGTTGCTAACTCTCATCTTATGCAAATTTCTATAATTTTCTGCCTAATTAAAGCAGAATTTCTTCTTTAATATGCACATTCACATTTATAGAAAAAATAAAATAAAGCCAAAAAGGCAAGCAAAGCTCAATAACATAAAATTGGTTGGTTTGGAATAGCAGATAGCTTGTTGATTATTTTTATATTATTTTATTTGGGAGAATGATAGAAACACGATTTTAAGTGGACTCTAGAGATTTAGCTACATGTTGGAATGGGCATGACATGTAATGTCCATAATTCTTGATATATTTTGGTGGGGAGCATTTCTATTCTGAACATTTGCATTCTGCACTCAACTTTGGATTTGTAACATGAAATAGATTTTCTTCTGAGTTAATCAAATTGAAGTCTGTGTTTTTATTGTAAGCATTTGATAGAATTGATGCATGAGATAACTTTTTTTTTTTTTTTTTGAGGCATAGCTCTGAAAAAGCAGCCATTGCAATGATGGTTTTGGCTCTAATGTAGTTGATAAAATTTGAGAATATATCATATTTCTGACTTTTATTTCCACTGTAATTGTGAACAAACAAGGTTAGGAACCACCGTTTTGCACAAAGATGATACAGAATATAATGTGAAGGAGCTGCCTCACTTTGCATTTTATTCTTGTTTCAAAAACCATGGTAAAAGATACTTGACATTCATAAAATGAATAAAGCATTCAGATTAAGAGTACATAAAGATACCTAGATATCAATAAAAAAAAAATGGGCAAAGCTAGGAGTTGAGGGGGATGGGCATCTAGGAAAAAGAATTGAATAAACATCTCCCAAAAGAGAAGGAAATCCAAATGACCAATAATCACGAAGAGATGCTGTGTCATTAATAATTAGGCAAATTAAAGTTAAATCACAACGGAAGCCACTGCACACCAACAGATAACAAAAGTAGAATTCTGAGGATCTTTCTTAGTATTTCTAAGGGTTTAAGAAAATATGAAGCAAATATAAAATTGTGCCACTGATAGAATATAAATTGGTACAATCGATTTGGGAAACAATTTGCTGTTATCTATATAGCACAAGTAAAGGTACAACATGATGAGTAGAGTTAACAAGAGGTGTTGTCTATTTGAAATTTGTTATGACCGTAGATTTTAAAAGTTATCACTACAACATTGTAACTATGCATATTTTAACTACCATTATTGTGGTACTCATTTTGCAATAAATATATCTGTCAAATCACTGTGTTGTACACGTTAAACAATGTGATATGTCCATTGTATCTCAATGAACTGGAGATAAAGAAATAAATAAAACCCTGTGAAGGAGGATCTCGTTCTGAGTCAATCAAGGGAGATTCACTCATGCTGAGACTAAGTGCTATTTTGTCTAGAATGATGGTTTTCCACCAGGAGCACTTGGCCAAGCCTGACAGACATCATCGAAAGACATTTTTCGTTGCTACACCTGGGGTGCTACTAGCATCGAGTTGCCCCACAGCCTGCGATGTGCAGGACAGACTCCACAACAATCATCTGGCCACAAATGTCAGTGTAATTAGGCTGCAGCTCTTAGACTAGGTTCACCAGGCCCCAGTCCTGGCCCCATGCCTCTAGGGCCTTCTTCCAGTTGTGCTGTTCCTTGTGGAGCAAGATGTCTAAGTCCAGATGACAGACCCTCCCAGAGCTCAGGCCTCCTCTTGCATCTCTGGGTGCCCAGAGCTCAGAAACACCTCCTCGGGGTATTTACCTGTGGGGCCTCTCCTGCATCTGACTCTCTTATGGCAGACCTGCCTTGCAGAGTATATACTCCTAAGTGCAGTGAGGAGCACGCTGGCTGTTGCGGGGTGCATGCTCACAAAGGCCCTCACAGTTAGGTACGGAGAGAGGAGGTTTAGACGCCACTCTCTTAGCCCAACCATGAACTGTCTGAAGTGGTCCTGAGTAGCTTCTCTTCTGGAGAGTCATGGCTCCATCTCACATCCCACAGGGATCAGGGGTCTACACACCCTCATGTTTCCATGTTGTGTGTGTGTGTGTGTACTTGGTGGGTGAGGATAGCATTTGCAAGGTGTGCCAGCCCAAATGTTGTTTCAGGCTAAACTGGACCCAGAGCCACCAATTGGGCAAGACCCTGAACACTGCAGAAATCCCCAGTCAAAAGCCACCAGGGGTTCTCAGAGCATCTTTGATCCAAATAGCCTGACTTCTCCTGAGATAGCTCTGACGGTCCTGGAGTATGCCTAAATTCCAGGACAGAGATCTGCAGAAAGAAACGTGAAGACCCAGCATGGGTAAGCTGTAGGCCCAGTTCCCAATTCCAGTGTTCTGCTGTGGCCCTGTTCTATATATGACTGAAGAGTCCACATTCTCCATCCTTATGATGGGTGAGCACTTTTACTACTTGCTAGTTTACACTCAGAAGAGGTGGCAAGAATACACAGAAGAACTGTACAAAAAAGATCTTCATGACCCAGATAATCACGATGGTGTGATCACACACCTGGAGCCAGACATCCTGGAATGCGAAGTGAAGTGGGCCTTAGAAAGCATCACTATGAACAAAGCTAGTGGAGGTGATGGAATTCCAGTGGAGCTATTTCAAACCCTGACAGATGATACTGTGAAAGTGCTGCACTCAATATGCCAACAAATTTGGAAAACTCAGCAGTAGCCCAGGACTGGAAAAGGCCAGTTTTCATTCCAATCCCAAAGAAAGACACTGCCAAAGAATGCTCAGACTACCACACAATTGCACTTATCTCACATGCTAGTAAAGTAATGCTCAAAGTTCTCCAAGCCAGGCTTCAGCAACACGGGAACTGAGAACTTCCAGATGTTCAAGTTAGTTTTAGAAAAAGTGGAGGAACCAGAGATCAAATTGCCAACATCCACTGGATCATCGAAAAAGCAAGAGAGTTCCAGAAAAACATCTATTTCTGCTTTATTGACTATGTCAAAGCCTTTGACTGTGTGGATCACAATAAACTGTGGAAAATTCTGAAAGAGATGGGAATACCAGACCACCTGACCTGCCTCTTGAGAAATTTGTATGCAGGTCAGGAAGCAACAGTTAGAACTGGACATGGAACAACAGACTGGTTCCAAATAGGAAAAGGAGTATGTTAAGGCTGTATATTGTCACCCTGCTCATGTAACTTATATGCAGAGTACATCATGAGAAAAACTGGGCTGGAAGAAGCACAAGCTGGAGTCAAGATTGCCGGGAGAAATATCAATAACCTCAGATATGCAGATGACACCACCCTTTTTGCAGAAAGTGAAGAGAAACTAAAGAGCCTCTTGATGAAAGTGAAAGAGGAGAGTGAAAAAAGTTGGCTTAAAGCTCAACATTCAGAAAACGAAGATCATGGCATCTGGTCCCATCACTTCATGGCAAATAGATGGGGAAACAGTGGAAACAGTGTCAGACTTTATTTGGCAGGGGGCTCCAAAATCACTGCAAATGGTGATTGCAGCCATGAAATTAAAAGACTCTTACTTCGAAGGAAAGTTATTATCAACCTAGATAGCATATTAAAAAGCAGACATTAAAAAAAAAAAGCAGAGACATTACTTTGCCAAGAAAGGTCCATCTAGTCAAGGCTATGGTTTTTCCTGTGGTCATGTATGGATGTGAGAGTTGGACTGTGAAGAAAGCTGAGCACCGAAGTCTTGATGCTTTTGAACTGTAGTGTTGGAGAAGACTCTTGAGGGTCCCTTGGACTGCAGGGAGATCCAACCAGTCCATCCTAAAGGAGACCAGTCTTGGGTGTTCATTGGGAGGACTGATGCTGAGGCTGAAACTCCAATACTTTGGTCACCTCATGTGAAGAGTTGACTCACTGGAAAAGACCCTGATGCTGGGAGGGATTGGGGGCAGGAGGAGAAGAGGATGACAGAGGATGAGATGGCTGGATGACATCACCGACTCGATGCACATGAGTGTGGGTGAACTCCAGAAGCTGGTGATGGACAGAGAGGTCTGGTGTGCTGCAATTCATGGGATCGCAGAGTCGGACACGACTGAACAACTGAACTGAACTGAGTTTACATTCAAGGGTACACTTGCCAGCTATGAATGCTAGCTTATAGGTGTGCTTTGCTGAAAGCAACAAAAGTGTTCTGAAAATATGACTTGCAATGAATTATTGTTGGTGGAATCCTATTCAGGTGCAAATAAGAAGACTACTTTCCAAGTAAATTACTTACTGAATATCTTTACCCCTGGACTAATTTATCTTGTCTGGATTGTCATAGGTATGTTCATTTAAAGTGTGGTTTGATGACATCACTGACTCAATGGACATGAGTTTGAGAAAACTTTGGGAGATAGTAAAAGACAGGGAAGCCTGGCATGCTGCAATCTATGTGGTCGCAGAGAGTCAGACATGACTTCGTAACTCAACAACAAAGTATAATATAACAGGGTTGCATTGAGGATATTTTAAAAATAAACATATATCCCTCTACTGAATCTACCTTAAAGATATTTCTCTTTCTTGAAGAAAAAGGTATTAAATCCACAAACACACACATAAACATGTGCCTTGCACTTGTGAAGGAACATTTTCTAGTCGAAAATTCCTTTTGAGACCCCCCTGAACTACTTTTACACTAAGTGTTACAAAATGTTATTTTTTTGTTATTATAAAATAGTCTCTGAGAGTGACAGGAATTTCATTCAGTATGAAAATCTTCATCGATCTGCCCAGATTAACTTGTAAAATACAATTTTAATTATGTCCTGCCCAGATTGTGATCCTTTGGGATCCCACGTGATGCCAGCCACATGGCCCATAGCCTATCTTTGGCACACCTGCAACTCATTAGCAACATCTGGTTGAGATGTTCTGACCCAGGGGGTCTTAAAGTGCATCAAAATTACCCAGAGAGTTTGTTAAAACACAGATTGTGGGCCCTAACTCCAGATACTTTTATTCCCTAGGTCTGAGATGGGGCTGGAAATTTTGCATTCTATCAAATTCCTGGATTCAGTAGATGCTGAGTCTGCTGGTCTGGGACCACCCTTTGGAAAACAACATTTGGCTTTTAGCTGGGGTCAGCAAATGTTTTCTGTAATGGGCCAGATAATAAATATTTCAGGCATGGCAAGCCATATGGTCTCTGTCACTACTACTCAACTCTGCCATGGTTCTCGAAAGCACCCATAGATCACATGTAAATAAATGGGTACAACTATATTCCAATAAACCTTTACTTACAAAAAACCCAAGGGCAGGATTTGACTCATGGGCTGTAGCTTGCTGGCCCTTGACCTGCGGATAATGGGTCTCCAGGTCAGGTCTTTATCCTCATTTTTGATTATTCCCCACTGGCTTTCAGCCACAATGGGCTCGTCTTATTCACCAGTGTGTTTTGTGTGTGTGTGTGTGTACTCTCTTTAATGTTGTCAATATACCGTCATGTAGCAGGAATGGAAGACCAGAGAGGTTAGTGAGAAAAGAAGAAAGAAAATTAACAAGGAAGAAAGCATTGTAACTAACTGAACTGAGCCCCAAACTAAGATACTTCCTAGTTGTAACAGACATTTAAAAGGGTTGGAAACATCTTTTCCATGTCCCCATTCCTCCAACGCTTTTTCCTACTCCTAACTTGGGGATCACATACCCTTTCCAGGATGACGGTCTTCTGGGTTTAGCGCATGAACACTTTCCTAAACCTTCAGTTTTCACCCTGAGTGAAAAGCTTATTGTGAGTTACATGCTGCTGCTGTAACAGGAGAAAAGTGGCTCCAAAAATAAAACAGGAACATTTCATGGGGAGAAAAGGGAGGCTGTGGAGTTTCTGTTATTGATGTTGTCTTTGCAATGTATCTAAAACCCTTCAGTGTTTCTGAGTTTCATCTCCTAGCCTCTCAAGAAAAGAAGGCAATTTCAGTTCCACCCTTGTCTTTATCCTTCCATTCAAACAAACCAAAAATATTTTATAGATAAGTTGTATTTTTAGTTCTCTCAAAGGCACTAAATCCATTGGATCAAAAGTCATTTTGTTTCTACTGTTTCATTAAAATTGTAAAGGGAGGGACAGGCACGAGGTAATCGAATGAATTATTCACTTATGTGACCACAGCCTCATATTTTAATGCACTGTGTCTGCAGGTAAGAGTCACAAGTAAAACATGTTAAATTGCTGTGAATGTTTTCACTATTTTTCATTTAAATCAAAAATAGAAGAATACCAGTGCTATCCTCCTAGTAGAGAATCAACTCAACAGAAAAAGAAAGGTAACAAACATTAATAAGACCACCAAGCTGAATACAATTTTGTAATTTCCTTTTTATGAGCTGCCTCATGTTAAACTACACACTCTATAAACATATATTATATAACATCTTCTTATGGCTTCAGTTCAAATTGAATAATAATATTTCTTGAGAAAGGGCTATGAACAGCAGTTCCCTTCACTCCTTTGATCTGGAATGCCTTGCAGTTTATTGAGAGAGTTTCTATTTCCCCGAATCCAACAGACACTTGCTTAATTCAGCTGCTGACATTAGAACAAGCAATTGGAACAAATTCTGAGCCACTCAGTACAGAGCCTTGAGTAATCAATGTAGTTTTAAAACAAATCAGAAACGTCCTGAAGTTAGACATAATTATAATGCAGTTGATATAACGTAATTAAGAGAGTACAATGTACGGAGTGGTAGGATAGAGATGTTTAAAATGTTCAAAACCACTGTCTGAAAAATTACTTTGGAGCATGATATGATTCAAAGACAGGACTGAATGAATGCTTGATTCCTTCTAATCACATTATCTATACTTACACAGAAAACAGAACAAACCAGGAAACTCCACACTTGCAGGCTTATAGAATCAGTATCACTTACCTGTTTCTCCTTGCCAGTCCATTAACCTGTAGGAGTCCAGAGATTAAGCACCACTGGCAGCTCTTTGTCTTTCTTATTCACTTTGGTTTTGCTTTGTTATGAAAATCAAACATATTTGTCTTTCGCTTTGTTACGAAAATCAAATTCCTCAAGAGGAAATCCTCTGGCAATTGTTCCTCAAAGGTATCACAAGGACTGAGCTTTAGTTCTACTGAAATGTACTGGCTGGCAAAGCTCAGTGAGCTGGGCTGCTGGAGATGTAGCTTGTCTTCTGTGCTTGGATGTTGAAATGTCCTTCTAATAAGCAATATCCTTTTTCTTCATCATAACTGGGATTTTAGTTCTAAAGGGAAATCATATAAAAAGTAGGTTACCATATATCACTGTTCGTGTGAACTGTACGGATCACCAGTCTTATTCTCTAAGTAGACAAGTAAACTTTTTTTTTGTTTGTTTTAGTATGCCTTTTCTTACATAATCTTAATTTTATATATTACCTTAAGTTTTATTTCCAGATGTGTGACTTAAAGGTTTCTGAGATTGTTGATCTGCCAGATATGTTCAGATCTATATGTCCTGTGTTTCACAATAAGCCAATGATTCCTACCAGAGCTTTGTGGGGCACCACAGCTTTGACCCCAATTATGCAGTTATATTAGGGAATGTCTCAAAGCCCTAAGTTCATTTATTTTCTCCTAATTGAAACATGTGTGTGTGTGTGTGCATGTGCGTGTGTGTGTGTGTGTCTCCACAGAATACAATTGAAAGGCAAAAGGATGCGGAACTTCGCAAAATTCAAACCACAAACTGACACATTCTAAAGAAACTACAACTGTGCCTATGGATTTGAAGTACTACTCATTCTCAAATCAGCTATTTTTAAAACTATTTTTTAATGTCACCAGATTATATACAAAACTGGTCTGTGTGCTTCAAAAATATCAATGTCTTGAGAGACAAAAAAGGTTGATGATCTTTTCCAGATTAAAAGAGACTAAAAAGATATAACAATTAAATAAACTACTTGATACTATAGTAGACACTGTAAGAGGAAAATATTGCTATTAAAGACATCAAGACCATCAAGACCAAAAGTTGGGGAAACAATGGAAACAGTGACTGACTTTATTTTGGGGGGCACCAAAATCACTGCATATGGTGACTGCAGCCATGAAATTAAAAAATGCTTGCTCCTTGGAAGAAAAGTTACAACCAACCTAGACAGCATATTAAAAAGCAGACATTACTTTGCTGACTAAAGTCCATCTAGTCAAAGCTATGGTTTTTCCTGTAGTTGTATGGATGTGAGAGTTGGACTACAAAGAAAGCTGAGTGCCGAAGAATTGATACTTTTGAACTGTGGTGTTGGAGAAGACTCTCTTTGTCTCTTGAATGGCAAGGAGATCAAACCAGTCCATCCTAAAGGAAATCAGTCTTGAGTATTCATTGGAAGGAGTGATGCTGAAGCTGAAACTCTAATACTTTGGCCTCCTGTGTGAAGAACTGACTCATTTGAAAAGACCTTGATGATGTGAAAGATTGAAGGTGGTAGGAGAAGGGAATGACAGAGGATGAGATGGTTGGATGGCATCACCAACTCAATGGACATGAGTTTGAGTAAACTCCAGGAGTTGGCAATGGACAGGGAGGCCTGGTGCGCTGCAGTCCATGGGGCTGCAAAGAGTCAGACATGACTGAGCAACTGAACTGAACTGAACTGATATGCAAGTTCACTATTCCTTGAAGATTTGAATTTTTCAAAATAAATAAAAGTTCTTAAAATATAAGCACATTCGATAATTTGTTTTGCCGCTAGAGAAATGTCATCAAGCTATTTTTACATAAATCTGGGTTTCTTTTAATCTTTTCTTCCCTCTACCATGATTATAATAAATGTCTTACATTTTTCCAGTGGGTGAGCTAAGCTGAAAAGAAATAGCCAGCCATGCAAAACCAGGGCCACTATGCGTGGAATCACAGAGATGAACACTGTTAACTTCCACTTAGAAAATGCTCAATGACTGTTCTGTCCATGGGTGAATCTTGTGAACATTGCTGTGGACATGAAAATTTTTTGTAATCACCGTGGCTGATTCCCCAGTGGAAAACAGCAAATGTTATAAACATGTATTCAATATGGAGAACTTTGCCTTCTTCCCACTTTAGCTACCAAATGGCAGGAGAGTAGAAGACAGTCTTCAGGGAATCTCAGCAGCCCAGGAGAAAAGACCCAAAGAACCATACCTAGGAACTTCCCAAAGAAATAGCCAGATTGTCCACCAGCTGTATCTCCCTGTGTGTTGAGTGTTACCATCTTGCTCGAAGGCTGAGCAGCTTCCTGAGGCTTCAGCCAAGGTTCCAAAGCAAAGAGCTGAAGTCACAACTTATTTCAGAGGCAGTGTTGTCAGCAAGGTGGCTGAGCTCACACAAAACTCTCCACAACAGCTGCAGCTGAAATCAGAGCTGAGCCAAAAGATTGTTGATGTGGGAAACCAGAAGTGTCTTCTACAGACCATTTTAGGAGGGGACTTCTGCCAATATTTTCCCTCTCTCCTTTGTTTCTCCCCAAAAGAGAAAGCTGGTTAATCCAACTGGGCGTATATTGATCTTTACCGGGCCCACTTCACTAGTGGGCCAAGTTACTGTGTCCCCAAAGCCTCGTCTGTATTTTCTCTCTTTAACAACCTGTTTAAATGCAGACACAGATGGTCCTCTCACTTCTTCATTGCTCAGTTTAGTTATTATAGACACCATGCTTTCCGTCTACATGTGACATCAGACAAGGTCTGTCTAAAGAGACAGTCCTTTCTCTCTGCTCCAGTTTCTTGCTCTTCCTCTGCTGAAGTTTACCAAGTAGATCTGTAAAGCAAGTGAAGAAGTCTTTAATTTATTGGAGGGAGAAAAATCTTGGATCTTTGGTTTTAACGGATGGATAAAGGACAAAGCAGGGTAAGGGGTCACCAGACTAAGACTGACAAATACAGCAGATGTTTATATTTTAACCAACATGGAATAGGAAAGAAATTTTTAATGTTGTTTTTAAAAATCCAAAATGATATTGAAATAATGACTATGGAACAAGAGATTTTTTTTATAAGGAAAATTTGGGAAATTACCTGATGTCTAATGGATAGATTAAACACTGAGGCATCAGCTAAATCTAATAAAATTATCTAAAATACAACTCATAGAACAAAAGATGGAAATTATGAATGAAAGGTTAAGAGATATGGGTGGTAGACTGAGAAGTTCCAGCACATGTCTACTGAGTTTCAGAAGGAGAAAATCAAGTGGATGAGGGCCAGGAGAGGCAAAATGTGACCCATCAAGACATTGTGTCTATCATTTTCCAAAATTGATCAAATCCCGTTAAGTGCAATAAATGCCATACACTTTGATGTATTTTAGTAAGCACAAAATAAAAGATCTAAAAAGCAGCCACAAAGGAAAGACACATTACCAACAAAGGAATAAAACTTAGACAGCTAATTTGTTCTGAAAAATAATGGAAGACAGAAACAAGTGTGATGATAATAACTCAAAGAGAGAAGATATTGGTCAACCTCGAATTCTATACGCAATAAAAAAATTCTCTCAATAACAAGCACAAATATAAACAAACAGAAACTGACAAAGTTTAACCCAGGTGGGTACTAGTTTAGACATTATACTTTAAACAACACATTTTCATTATGTCACTCATGGCATACTGAGAGAGAGAAAGAAAGTCATACACAAATGAATGGGCTTGCTCACAGCAATTCCACTCTAAAGATTGCCTAAAAAAATGTGCTCTAAGAAGAAAACAGATGGTTCCAGAAAGGTAGAAGAGGTATGAGAGGGAATTGTGAGCCAGAAAAATGAATAAATTACACAAAAGCCAAACAAATATTCACAATGTAAACAGTAATAAAAAACACAAATTCAAGATAGACTCAATGTCCTGAGCAACAAAACATATAACTTGCTGCTGCTGCTGCTGCTGCTGCTAAGTCACTTCAGTCGTGTCCGACTCTGTGTGACCCCATAGACAGCAGCCCACCAGGCTCCCCCGTATCTGGGATTCTCCAGGCAAGAACACCGGAGTGGGTTGCCATTTACTTCTCCAGTGCATGAAAGCGAAAAGTTAAAGTGAAGTCACTCTGTCGTGTCCGGCTCAGCGACCCCATATAACTTGAGTGGGTAATTAAAGTGTTTCAAAAGTATTGTTCAGGAAGCAGATAAATGTACTGATATTCATTTTAGGCTCTTATAAGGTTAAATAGTGATATTAAAATTTCCAGGGTATTTTCTAAAAAAAAAAAAACCGAACAAACTAATTATTTGTTTAGTAAAGAGAAAATGGGTACAGAGAAAAGGTTAGAATTGGGTGAACCTTATTTCAAAACAAAGTAAGAAAAGAGAACAACAAAATCAGTTTTAAAAATAGGTCAAGTATAAATGGCAAAATGAAATTTAATAAGTGAGTTCAAATATACTAGTAATGACAATAAATGCAAATGAACTAAATCTCCAGGTAATAAACAAATATTAGGAGCCTGAACACTATTAAAAGATTAGAAACTTTCTAATCAAACATTCAAACTGGTCTCATCTGAGTTTGCTTTGGACAAAGGGAAAAAATATGAAATTTAAAATCCTAGAAAGAAAGATATGGTAACTAGATCTTGCAAATTATTGAATCTGATCTTTTTTACTTTTGAGAAATTGACTAAATTTCGAACTAGAAAGTCCACTGAAACAATTTCCTCAATCTCCACATTTTGTTTTGTTCTATGCAGTGTGGTTCCTATAAAACTCAAAATAGCTCCAAGTTGGTCAGCTTGAGATAAACATGTTCATGCGGCTGATGGTGTTTATTTATTCATCCACAGCGTATTTGTGTACGTAGTCTCCAGACAAGTGGTCATTTCATCCAAAGCCTCTTACTGTGTACAGTAATGTTAATATTGTCAATTGGCTTAATTCCTGGGTTACACACATTTTATTTGACTGATGTTTTTTAGAGAAACTACCATCATGAGATTTCTGGTGCATTGGCCCAGGGATTATATGTGCTAGTCAGAAGGAGCAGGTGATCTAAACCCCAGGCATGCTCTACTATAGTCCATTACCATTGCTGGTACAACACACCTCCTAAGAGATTTGTGAACCAGTGTGAGTATGAAGAGAATAACTTTAACTCTGCCTAGCCTGAAACCTCACAACTAAGAAATAGGCAAGTATTTGAGATTATTATAAAGGGGGAAAAGACAGAGTTGATGTAGAAGGAAAAGGGTGGAGGAAGGGGACAGTGCTGCAGGAATGGAAGGAAAGTGAAGGAAGCTAAGCCCAGCCTTGCTGAGGTTTCTGTGCCGGGAAACTTGGCCTTTCCTGCTTTTGTCCAAACCTGAAATACTCGAGAATGAGTTGACGTATTTTGTTCCACTTACTACAGCTGGTAAATAGACTCCAGAAATAAAGCAGATGCGGTGGCCAAAGGAGGGATGCAGGAATATATAAACATGCTGGTGGGAGGAGCAAAAGCAAGCTTCTGAGTCCCAGGGGAGCCCTCCCTGACCGGGGACCTGAGCAGAAATTGAGTTATTAATGTAGACTTGGAGATTGTTATTTCCCTAATAATAATTCTTGTTGTATGCACCTGAACTGGGGCCTCTATGGTATTCCTATATGCACATGGAAGGGGAGAGAACTCATGGTAAAATGGAAATAACCATGTTATTTGAGGCTAAATCATCTCTGCTATAGGGGCTTAGCCTCAAAAAAGTTTAGGAGAAAGTGTGTCCTGACCAAATTAAAAAAATATATATATATATAGAATCAAAAAATGGGCAGAAGACCTAAATAGACATATCTCCAAAAAAGACACATAGAGGTATCACCTGACACCAGTCAGAATGGCCATCATAAAAACTCTATAGATAATAATGCTGGAGAAGCTATGGGGAAAAAAAGAAACCCCTTACACGGCTGATGGGAATGTTAGTTGGGGTAACCACTTTGGAGAACAAACAGTATGGAATTTTCTCAAAATACTAAAAATAGAGTGGCTGCATAATCCTGCAATCTCACTCCTGGGCATATATCTGGAGAAAATTCTAATTCAAAAAAATGCACACACCCCCAATGTTTATAACAGCACTATTTGCAATAGCCAGAACATGGAAGCAATCTAAATGCCCATCAACAGATAAATAGTAAAGAAGATGTGGTGTATATATAATGGAATATTACCCAGCCACAAAAAAGAATGGAATAATGTTGTTTGCAGCAACATGGATTGACCTAGAGATTATCAAATTAGGTTAGAAAGAGAAAGGCAAATATCATACCTCACTTATATATGAAATCTAAAGAAATGATACAAATGAATTTATTTACAAAATAGAAATAGATTCACAGACATAGAATACAGACCATGGTTACCAAAGGGGATAACAGGGAGGAGGGGACATAAATTAGAAATTTTGAATTAAAAGATGCACAATACTATATATAAAATAGGTAAACAACAAGGACCAACTGCATAGCACAGGGAACTGTACTCAATATCTTGTAATAACTTATCATGGAAAATAATTTGAAAAAGAATATAAATATAAAGACAAATCACTTTGCTGTACACTTCGAATTAACACAATATTGAAATTAACTAAACTTCAATCTCTTAAAAAATAAAAGGAGTCTAAGATAAAGTGTGTCCTGAATGATTGCAGAGAGAAAAAATACCCAGGATATTCAGGGGCACTGGCATAAAGAGAAGGAGCCTCAAGCTTCAGAAATTACTGGAAGGCCCAAGGGTAGATCGGTAACACTTCAGGGACCAAGGCTGAGCACTGGTTAGATTGCAGTTAGAGTTGGGTCAAGCTCTGGCAAAGCTAGTAATGTTGCTATGAGTATCAAGCAATGGCTTATATATTAAGTAAAACCATCCTTCTGCTTTTGAGATTCCCATGGAGAGTGAACTGTGTGCATAACAAACTCTTGAAGTCGCGTTACCTAGAATTGGGTGGGAATACTTAGATGGCGTTTGTACTTTATCCATAGGTGGGTGATTGCATAAAAGAATAGAAAATAATTTTCTGGCCAGTGCTGATAAGAGTCCTTTCATTCTCCATTGCAATTATCAGGAAAAGTCAGAGTGTTTTGTTCCTTATGCTCAAGGCATGGGCTGCAAACACTGCACTTAAAACACATTAGCTCTTATCTCGCAAAAAGCGAGTGGTTTTCCCCTATTATTACTAACTCTCTCTTGGTATCGGGTCAAGTTCATAGACTCCACAGGCATTCATTTGAGACCTGTTGAGGGTTCGGATTGAACATTGTTAACTGGATGAATAAGTTCTCTGTAATGTCTCAGACTTTCATTGTTGGGACTGGAGATTTCAGGCTGCTTTGCTGCAGTTACTCCAAATCCTCATCTTTTCTCATCATTTAATAGAAAGCTGGGAGGGAAAGCACAGAACTGGATTGTTAGTCAAGTGAATGCCCTAGAGAGACCCATGAAAAGCCTCAGGAATTGGCACAGTCTTATCCCAGCAAAGGACCTGCTAACCTATGACAGAGTGACTTACTCTCTGGCTGTATCTTAATGTCCTGGAGTAAAAGATTTTTAGAACTCCTGCAAAGTCACTTCAACTCACAGTAATAACCACAGTCCTTTCACAGGACAATGAGACCACCTTAGTTAGATGCTGTATTTAGCTAAGGCCAGGGCTTCCCTGGTGGCTCAGATGGTAAAGAATCCGCCTGCAATTCGGGAGACCTGGGTTAGATCTCTGGGTTGGGAAGATCCCCTAGAGAAGGGAACGGCTACCCATTCCAATATTATGGCCTGGAGAATTTCCTGGATAGAGGAGCCTGGCAGGCTACAGCTCATGGGGGTCGCAAAGTGTAGGACACAACTGAGCGACTAGTAACACTGTATGTCTACATGTCTGGTTTCTCAAAACGTCCTGTCCAATTAGCAGCAGCAGCACCTGAGAACTTCCAAGGCACATTCTTGGGCCTCACCCTAGACCTATTTATCAAGGATCTCTGAGGATGGGGTTCAGCAATTTGTGTTTTAACAAGCCATCCATATGATTCTGATACACACCAAAGTTTGAGGAAATCTGATCTACGGGGGCCAATTTTAACTGGATTGACATGCCCAATCCGCTGGACCAAAACAGTGTTTGTGTATCAAAAAGTCCTGAGCTACTGAAGAGTTTTGTTGGTGTTTAGTCACTAAGTCCTGTGTGACGTTTTTGTGACTTCACGGACTGTAGGCCGCCAGGCTCCTCTGTCCATGGGATTTCCCAGGCAAGAATACTAGAGTGGGTTGTCATTTCCCTCTCCAGGGGATCTTCCTGCCCCAGGGATCAAACCTGAGTCTCCTGCATTGGCAGATGGATTATTTACCATTGAGCCACCTGGGAAGCCCCACTGAAGAGTTTGCCAACTGTAAAATAAGTTTCTCAAAGTAACTTTCTACAGTGTTGTAATGTAAATTGGAATACAGGAGTGTAAATTGGTACAGCCTCTATGAAAAATAGCAGGCAGGTTCCTTTAAAAACTAAAAACAGAGTTGCCATATGATCCTACAATCCCACTCCTGGGCATATATCTGGACAAAAAATATAATTCAAAAAGTTACATGCACCCTTTGTTCATAACAGCACTATTTACAATATCCAAGGCATGGACCCAACCTAAATGTCCACTGACAGATGAACGGATAAAGAAGAGGTGGTACATATATACAGTGGGATACTTCCCAGCCATGATGGTGTGATCACTCACCCAGAGCCAGACACCCTGGAGTGTAAAGTCAAGTGGGCCTTAGGAAGCATTACTATGAACAAAGCTACTGGAGATGATGGAATTCTGGATGAGCTATTTCAAATCCTAAATGATGATGCTGTTAAGTGCTGCACTCAATATGTCAACAAATTTGGGAAACTCAGCATTGGCCACAGGACTGGAAAAGGTCAGTTTTCATTCCAATCCCAAAGAAAGGCAATGCCAAAGAATGCTCAAACTACTTACTGCAAAATTGCATTTATTTCACGTTTTTGCAAAGTAATGCTTAAAATTCTTTAAATTAGGCCTCAACAGTATATGAACTGAGAACTTCCAGATTTACAAGCTGGATTTGGAAAAAGCAGAACAACCAGAGGTCAAATTGCCAACATCCATTGGATCATAGAAAAACTAAGGGAATTCCAGAAAAAAAACATCTGCTTCACTGAATACACTAAAACCTTAAACGGTATAGATCACAACAAACTGTGGAAAATTCTTAAATAAGTGGGAACACTAGGCCAACTTACCTGCCTTCTGAGAAACTTGTATGCAGGTCAAAAAGCAACAGTTAGAACCGGACATGGAACAATAAACTGGTTCCAAACTGGGAAAGGAATATGCCAAGGCAGTATATTGTCACTCTGCTTATTTAACTTATATGCAGAGTACATCATGAGAAATGCTGGACTGGATGAAGCACAAGCTGGAATCAAGATTGCTGGGAGAAATAGCAATAGCCTCAGATATGCAGATGACTCCACTCTAGTGGCAGAAAGTAAAGAACTACTCTTCTTGATGAAAGTGAAAGAGGAGAATGAAAAAGCTGGCTTAAAACTCAACATTCAAAATACTTAAATCATGATATCTGGTCCCATAACTTCATGCAAACAGAGGGGGAAAAAAAGGAAAAAGTGACAGATTTTATTCTCTTGGGCTCCAAAATCATTGCAGATGGTGTCTGCCCTCTTGAAATTAAAAGGTGCTTTCTCCTTGGAAGAAAGCTATGACAAACCTAGATAGTTTATTAAAAAATAGAGACATTACTTTGCCAACAAAGGTCTCTATAGTCAAAGCTAAGGTTTTTCCAGTAGTGATATACAGAGTGAAAGCTGGACCATAATTCTTTCTTCAGTGAATTCTTTCTTTCTTCAATTCACTGAAGAATTGATGCTTTTGAACTGTAGTGTTGGAGAAGACTCTTAAAAATCCCTTGGAACAGCAAGGAGATCCAACTAGTCCATCCTAAAGGAAATCAATGCTGAATATTCATTGGAAGGACTGATACTGAAGCTGAAATTCCAATACTTTGGCCACCTGATGCCCAGAGCTGACTTTTTGGAAAAGACTCTGAGGCTGGGAAAGATTGAGGGCAGGAGGAGAAGGGGGCAACAGAGGATGAGATGATTGGATGATATAATCAACTCAATGGACACGAGTTTGAGCAAACTCTGGGAGGTGGTGATGGTCAGGGAAGCCTGGCATGCTGTAGTCCATGGGGTTGCAAAGAGTCATACATGACTAAGCAATTGAACAATAATAACCACATGGCAATGGCACCCCACTCCAGTACTCTTGCCTGGAAAATCCCATGGACGGAGGAGCCTGGTGGGCTGCAGTTCATGGGGTCACTGAGAGTTGGACACGACTCAGTGACTTCACTTTCAGTTTTCACTTTCATGCATTGGAGAAGGAAATGGCAACCCACTCCCAGTGTTCTTGCCTGGAGAATCCCAGGGACGGGGGAGCCTGCTGGGCTGCCGTCTATGGGGTCGCACAGAGTCAGACACAACTGAAGCGACTTAGCAGCAGCAGCAGCAGCAACCACATCTCAACCAAAAAAAAAAAAAAAAAAAAAGGAATAATGCCATTAGCAGCTACAGGGATGGACTTAGAGATTATCATACCAGTGATATAAATCAGAGAAATACAGATATTATATGATCTCACTTATATGTGGAATCTAAAGCATGATACAAATGAATGTATTTACAAAACAGAAATAGACCCACAGACATAGAAAACATACTTATGGTTACCAAAGGGGAAAGATGGGATGAATAAATGAGGAGTTTGATACCATGGGATCACAAAGAGTAGGACACAACTTAGTGACTGAACAAGGACAATTAACACACACACACTCCTATATATAAAATAGATAGCCAACAAGGACCTGCTGTGTAGCACAGGAACTATACTCAATATTTTGTAATAACCTATAAGAGAAAAGAATCTGAAAAATATATGTATGAATCACTGTGCTGTATAATGTTTTCACCTGAAACCAACACATTGTAAATCAACTATCCTTCAATTTTTTAATAATTAAATAAAAATCATATATCCCTACTGAAAAATAGTTTCTTGGGAGGCCCAACTCTTCTGTAAACTGGTGCCCCAGAGCTGGAGATAGAGCCCTAGACCTTTGGTAATAAATAAATAAATTAGCATTGATCCCAGGTTCTATTCCCAGAACATTCTGATATAATTGGTTTGGTGTCCTGCCCAGGAATCAGGCACAGACTCAGTTAATTTTAATGTGTAGCTGTAGTGGTCTTATTGCCAAAGATGGCCACTAGTTAAGTACCTCCTATTATCTGTATTCTTTCCAATGTGCCTCTGTTATTCATTGCTCCTCTCATTAAGAGGAGGAATATGACCTTGGACAGGTAGCAAGCATAACACAAGCAGAGACTTAAAACATGTTTACACATCAGTGCTTTTTTGCTTTGGAACCTGAGACATCATGTAAACCAGGTTGGAGGATGAGAGACCTCAGTGGTCCGGCTGTTAACAACCACAATCATCAAAAATGCAGCCATTCACAGCCCAGTAGCTATCCATAAATGCATGAGCAGAGCCAACCAGAATAAGCCAAACTTGAACCAAGAACTGAACTTTTATAATGAGTTAAATAAATAGTGGTTTTTTAAGCCACCAAGGTTTGAGGTTTGTTAAGTAATCATGGGCAAGTAGAAGGTAAAACTTGCAGTCAATGAAATGGCAACTCCTGGAAGAAGAATCATGAAGTCAAAGAGCTCATCCCAGACACCCCCTAGCTGAGGGCTGTTTGGCTCAGCTCACCAGGCCACCCTGTGAGTCCTCCTCCTCTCCTCTCAGGCAAGAATGGCCACCTACAAGGACTTTCCACAAGTCCCCTCATTTCACTCAGCTCTCACTAAAGGCAACAGAAGAACCAGGCCATGAAAGCATAAAGAGTTTGGAGAATTTCAAGGAAGATAGAGCACAGATTTGGGTCCAAAACATGTTTTCTTTAAAAGAGAATATTGAATAGAATATTTATTGTTAAACATCTGAGACAAAGCTTGGCTGCTGAATTACCCCTAGCTAAGATTAAGGAAAGCTTATGAGATTTGTATATTGAATCATCCCCAAATTTTTCAGTACATGTAAGGAGATATGTTTCTTGATGAAAAGGATAACAGTAGGAAATAAACACTGATTGGACATAATCTCTTGTCTACAATGCATCATGGCTACCATAGAGTTCTGCCATTCGGCATAGAACAGGTGTGGGTTGGGGCAGGTTTGATCGGATTCACGCCTTGCCCCTGGCTCTCTCTTTGTCCTCATCTGGCTTCACTCATTTCCTCTCTTCTAACTCTAGTGTCTTGTTGCTATTGCTTGTACTTGTCACTCTAGAACACTTAACCCTACATTGTTCAGCCGCTCAGTCATGTCCAGGTCTTTGCGACCCCATGGACTGCAGCATGCCAGGCCTCCCTGTTCTTCACCATCTCCCAGAGCTTCCTCAAACTTATTTATTTATAAATGTCCACAGAGTAGGTGATCCCATCCAGCCATCTCATCCTCTGTCATCCCCTTCTCCTCCTGCCTTCTTCTTTCCCAGCATTAGGGTCTTTTCTAATGAGTCAGCTCTTCACACCAGATGGCCAAAGGATTGGAGCTTCAGCTTCAGAATCAGTTCTCCAGTGAATATTCAGGACTGATTTCCTTTAGGATGGACTGGTTGAATCTCCTTGCAGCCCAACGGACTCTCAAGAGTCTTCTCCAACATCACAGTTCAAAAGCATCAATTCTTTAGTACTCAACGTTCTTTATGGTCCAGCTCTCATATCCATACATGACTACTGGAAAATCTATAGCTTTGACCAAACGGACCTTAGTCAGTAAAGTAGTGTCTCTGCTTTTCCAGGTTTTATCCTAGATTTAACTATTCCAAAAATTCCGCCCTTGACTAAATTAGGGCCCATTTTCTATTTGCTGTCTTCCTGTATTTACCTTTATCATAATGTTTTCATTTCTGTTGAGATGACTCTAGACTCTGAGCAACTTCAGAGTAGGAAGCAGACCCATTGTTGTCGGTCATATATCAGGAAAACATTTGACTGCGAGTGACAAAAGGCCTGACTAGCAGAGACTTAATAAATAAGATTTATTGCCCCCACAGAGTAAAAAGGAATCGGGAGGAAGGTACTTGGTGGCTTTGACTCCTATCATTTCAACTGCCAAGAGGAGTTCTGGCTCTTTCTGTCTTCCTGCTTCAACACACTCAGCTCATGATTGATCTCGTCTCACTCTCATTGTTATTAAATTCATGGTGCAGGAAGGCGGCTGTGCTTCCAGGTCCACAATTAATTCAGGAAAAGAAAGAAAGGCCAACCAGGTGTACACTTTTTTCCATTAAAACAGAAGTCTTTGCAGAAGTTGTGCAGCAAGTTTGTTTAGGTCTCACAATTTAGAAATGTGTCTTACACGCATCTCTTGCAGCAAGAGGCAGGGGAGCAAACGCAGAGTGCTTGTGATGTGTGCGGCATGTGTATTTGCTGAATAAGTATATGAAGGAATCGTTTCCATATAAAAGAAGAGAGTACTGAACTTTCCCTTTTAAGGATTCTGGACACTCTATCATGAGCTCTACAGAGGTATTTAACCTAAGATTGTCATGCTTGACCCGTTTGTGGTGAGCCTAATGTATTCTGTGGCTTGGTGTTTCATACGCAGGAGGTGGTTAGCCATGTAGGAGACATAAAATATGGAATCCAGCCATTCTAGGTCTAACTGAAGGGCTGTGTAAAGAAGTTGAACTTATGAAGGTTATCTCAACTTTAGAATAGCCTCATCTAAGGGAAATTCATGTGCAGATTTAAGGAAACAAGTGTCTTCCACTCATATTTGTACCCACCCAAGCCTGGAGCCAACTTATAGACACAGGCATCAAAGATCAAAGGAAAACGTTTATGACTGAAAAAGGCTGGTTCAAGAAAGTACCTTCTCTCTGCTTCCAATTGGCTCCTTTGGAACTTACATATGAGTTACAGGTACTTGGGGAAATACCATCCTGAAAACCTTGCCTAAGGAACACATGGGGATGAATGCTCTTTGCTGGCAAGCTGATCCTGCAGGGCAAGACTTGCCAAGCATTCTCAGCTTTTTTCAGCCTCACTTATTAGTTGAGTCTCTGCTCCTTAAGGGCTAAGGGGGAGGGGATGGAGAGAAGCCAGAGGGTTACTCTAGCAGAAACCCTTGCCTCCCAGGAGACCACAGTATGAAAAGATTCTCTTACCACCTTATCTGGGTACATCAATCAGCTGTTTTCTCTCACACTTGCTGCTAAGCCTGCCAGGTGTAAGGGACTTGCGTCTACAGGGACTCTATGGAAACAAGGCTAGAGTACTCTGTAGCAGATGGAATATATTTATCCAGAGAGAGTGTTTGCTAGTGGTTCCTTATAAAAAGTAAATAATTAATGATGGTGATGGTGAAAATATTAGCAAGGATTCTACTCTAGAAGCTATTCCAGAAATGAGGAGAAATGGATTTCATTTTGAGTGAAAATGGAGAACAGAAACCAGAAGCATCATTAAAGGCTATAAATTAAGAAGAAAATAAATGATATAAGCGAATATGTTGAAAAAAAATTATTGCCCATTACAATTTGGTGCCAACTTCTGCTTAGAACAATGTTTTGCACCTTTTTTTTTATTTTAATCTCCTCCCCTAAGGAGACATCTAGACTTTTTTATACTAGGTCATCCCTCTCCTCCCCAAGTCTAATATCATGGATATACTATATATTCGTATACACTAGGGCTTTTCAGAAGGCTACATGCCATTGTAACATCTAAGGTTTTTGCCCACAAAGAACCAATTTTCTTTCCTTTGGGGGTAATATGGCTCCCACTGAAAATGTACAGCTTAGTATAATAACTCTATTCCACTCTATGTTCTGGACTCATTTGGATTCCTTATAAATAAATCTGAAATGTAAGGAACAGGGGATTAAAAGTTGTTTTAGTGAAATGACTGAGTATTTTTAAAACAATGAACTATTCATCAAAATATTAACAGCCAGCTAGGTTTTATGTTTAATAATATTCAGACAGTTGGCCCACCTTGAACACATCTTCAGATTATTTCTATACACAGAAATACACCATCAATCAATCAGATAGGCAAGTGGTCTTGCAACTTAAAAAAAAAAATTTAAGTTTTTTTATTTGGAAGTCAGATTCCAAATATATTATCTTTTAAAACCAACTGAGTGGTTTGCAGAAACTGTGGTGGTTTGTCTATGTCAGATCTGTATCACTAGTCCCCAAGACAAGGTTTTACATCATTTAGCTACTGCTGCATAACAACCAACCCCAAATTCAATATCTTAAAGTCATAAACATTTGTTATTGCTCACAGGTCTCCAGGTTAGTGGCGTATACTTGTAACCTTGCTTTCTGCAGGCGGTTATAGCTCAAGAAGGCCCCTCTGTTGATCTTGGTCAGGCTCTCTCACATATCTGGGAGTTGCCTGGCGGAAGTCTGGTCTAGGATTGCCTCAGATTAGTACAGATGGGCTCATTAATCTCTCTTCCTCCAGCTAACTAGCCTGGGCTAGTTCACGTACTTGCATTGAGGGTTCATGAGAGATGAGGACATTGCACTAATGAAGCTGAATAGTTAATATGATCCTAAAACGCATTAGCAGATAGCAAATTAGCAGAAAAAGAAGCAAGTGGAGCAACGTTGGCTGCCATAAAATTGATTTCTTTGTGAGAAAGAGAAACAGTGGCATGTTAAAAAGGGTATTCAATTAAGGATCAGAGACTGGACTTCTCATCTTAACTTTTGTGGGGTATAATTTAGGCAAAAAAAGACAAATCCTCTGAGTCTTCATTTGTCCATCTGGAAAGTAAAATAATATCTTTTATTCCCATTTCCTAATTTTGTTGTGATGAGCAAATGAGATTATTTTAAACTGTGAAGCTTTGTATAAATATGATATATTATCACCTTCACCTATATATTTACTACCTGAATTCTTTTTCTTAATGTTTATGAGTGAAGAAGCAAGGATTTTCTGTTATTTGAATAAAAGACAGAGGAAACTTTTTTACAGAAAGAAGGGAACCCTGAACTTTAACATTAAGCTGTTCATCAAAAATCAAGACCTTGGAAAACCTGTGTGAACCTGGGAAAGCATGTGAGCTCTAGCCTTTAAATTTTCCCAAGGTAGATTTGAACATTCCTAAGACCTCACCTGCCTCTTGAGAAATCTGTATGCAAGTCAGGAAGCAACAGTTAGAACTAGACATGGAACAACAGACTGGTTCCAAATAGGAAAAGGAGAACATCAAGGCTGTATATTGTCACATGGCAACCCACTCCAGTACTCTTGCCTGGAAAATTCCATGGACTGAGGAGCTTGGTGGGCTACAGTCCATGGGGTCGCAAAGAGTTGGACACGACTGGGCGACTTCACCTTCACCTTCACCATGCAGAGTACATCATGAGAAACGCTGGACTGGAAGAAACACAAGCTGGAATCAAGACTGCCGGGAGAAATATCAATAACCTCAGATATGCAGATGACACCATTCTTATGGCAGAAAGTGAAGATGAGCTAAAAAGTATCTTGATGAAAGTGAAAAAGGAGAGTGAAAAAGTTGGCCTAAAGCTCAACATTCAGAAAATGAAGATCATGGCATCTGGTCTCATCACTTCATGGCAAATAGATGGGGAAACAGTGGAAACAGTGTCAGACTTTTTTTTGGGGGGGGGGCAAAATCACTGTAGATGGTGACTGCAGCCATGAAATTAAAAGATGCTTACTCCTTGGAAGAAAAGTTATGACCAACCTAGATAGCATATTCAAAAGCAGAGATATTACTTTGCCAACTAAGGTCCATCTAGTTAAGTCTATGGTTTTTCCTGTGGTCATGTATGGATGTGAGAGTTGGACTGTGAAGAAGGCTGAGCGCCGAAGAATTGATGCTTTTGAACTGTGGTGTTGGAGAAGACTCTTGAGAGTCCTTCGGACTGCTTAGTATATTCAAAAGCAGAGACATTACTTTGCCGACTAAGGTCCGTCTAGTTAAGTCTATGGTTTTTCCTGTGGTCATGTATGGATGTGAGAGTTGGACTGTGAAGAAGGCTGAGCGCCGAAGAATTGATGCTTTTGAACTGTGGTGTTGGAGAAGACTCTTGAGAGTCCTTCGGACTGCAAGCAGGTCCAACCAGTCCATTCTGAAGATCAGCCCTGGAATTTCTTTGAAAGCAATGATGCTGAAGCTGAAGCTCCAGTATTTTGGCCACCTCATGCGAAAGTTGATTCATTGGAAAAGACTGATGCTGGAAGGGCTTGGGAGCAGGAGGAGAAGGGGACGACAGAGCATGAGATGGCTGGATGGCATCACCGACTCTATGGACGTGAGTTTGAGTGAACTCCAGGAGTTGGTGATGGACAGGGAGGCCTGGCGTACTGCAATTCATGGGGTTGCAAAGAGTTGGACACGACTGAGACTGAGCGACTGAACTGAACTGAACTGAAGTGTGCTTCTATCATCCAGACTCTAAATGAACTGTTCTTTTACTGGAACAAGTTAAAATTTATTATTTATGTTAGCAAAGTTAAAAAGAAAGTAGATAGAATTTTAACTGACCTGGGAATCCTGGTGGATTAAAGGAAAGAAATAAAAGGAATTTTTCTAGTTAAGAAAGAATCTTTGGAGCTGAGAGGCAGAAGAGGTGAACAAAGAGGGAATCAGAGTTGGGAGACTGTAGGGAGGGAGAGTACTCAGAGAAAAATGACAGGAAAAAGACGAAAAGTTCACCAGTGGGCACTCAGAATGGTTTTGCAAAGCTAATACCATACTTAACTTTTAACTGGGGCAAACATTCTGTGTTTGGCCACCGTTCCTAACCCCCAGTCCAAATGACACCTTCATGTTACCTATTTGGTTTCTTTTGGAATCTGATTGTTGATGAAAAATAATGAAAGCATGAATCTAAAGCCTCAGACAATACAGACTGCAGCCTCCAACAGCTCTCAGTCCTACTGGGAGAGTCAGTCAGCCTCTCCTCTGTTTCCTCCAAAGTACACGTACATGCTAAGGTGCTTCAGTCGTGTCTGACTCTTTTGCGACCCTATGGACTGTAGCCCGCCAGGCTCCTCTGTCTTTGGAGTTCTCTGGTAAGAAAACTGGAGTAGGTAGCCATTCCCTTCTCCAGGGGATCTTCCCAACCCAGGGATCAAACCTGGGTCTCCTGCATTGAGGCAGATTCTTTACTGTCTGAGCCACCAGATAAGCTTCCTAAATTATAAGCAGTAACATCTAATGTATGGGATCTGTGAGAATGAATGGCGTTAACAGGTCTGAAGTGGATAGCAAAGTGGCTGGCCCATTGAAGATACTCATTCTAATTTTAGTTCACTCTTTTCTACTTCCTTCTTTCTCTTCTGACCACCGCTCTTTATTTTCATCCTGTTTATTTCCTCTTTCTTTCTCCATGTTTCTCTCTTCCCCTCGGCTTCTGCCTGTAGCACTCACACTTTCAGCACGTATAAGCTCAGCTTCTACTCCTTAGAAAGGACCTTGCTTCCTCCAGAATTCCACTGAGCCCTGCCTCGCCCCCTCCTGCACCTGAATCTCATTGTAGGCTTTACGTCACAGCACCAAATGGAACAAGAGGGGCTCTCTTTCTGGACTAGGTTTTAGAATCAGTGTCACATCCACCAGCAAAAGTTCCATTATAAAATCCATATTCCATGTAAGCTGGTGCAACCTCTATGGGAAATCCATATTCCATGTTAACTGGTATGACCTCTATTGGAAGTTTCTCAAAAAAAACTAAAAATAGAGCTACCATATGATCCAGGGATCCCACTCCTGGGCATTTATCAGGAGAAACTCTAATTCAAAAAGATACATACATCCCAGTGTTCATTGTAGCACCATTTACAATGGCCAAGACATGCAGTTCAGTTCAGTTCAGTCGCGCAGTCGTGTCCGACTCTTTGCGACCCCATGAATCGCAGTACGCCAGGCCTCCCTGTCCATCACCAACTCCCGGAGTTCACTCAGACTCACGTCCATTGAGTCTGTGATGCCATCCAGCCATCTCATCCTCGGTCGTCCCTTTCTCCTCCTGCCCCCAATCCCTCCCAGCATCAGGGTCTTTTCCAATGAGTCAACTCTTCGCATAAGGTGCCCAAAGTACTGGAGCTTCAGTTTTAGCATCATTCCTTCCAAAGAAATCCCAGGGTTGATCTCCTTCAGAATGGACTGGTTGGATCTCCTTGCAGTCCAAGGCATGCAAGCAACCTAAATGTCCATCAACAGATGAATGCATGAATAAGATGTAGTTTAACATACAAAGGAATATTACTCATAAAATGAATGAAATGATGCCATTTGCAGCAAGATGGATGGACTTGGAGATTATCATTCTAGGTGAAGTCAGAAAGACAAAGACAGATACTGTATGATATCACTTTCACGTGATGTCTAGAATATGACACAACTGAACTTATTTACAAGATACAAATAGACTTACAGACACACAGAACAGACGTGTGATTCCTAGGGAGGAGGAGAATGCAGCGAGGCTGGGTTACGAGTTTGGGATTAGCAGATGCAAAGTATTATATGTAGAGGGGGTAAACAACAAGGCCCCAGTGTATAGGATAGGGAAATATTTTCAATATCCTGTGGTAAATTATAATGGAAAAGAATACAAAAAAGAACATATATGTGTGTGTGTGTGTGTGTGTGTAAATATTTTCAGTTCAGTTCAGTCACTCAGTCGTGTTCGACTCTTTCCAACCCCATGGACTGCAGCATGCCAGGCCTCCCTGTCCATCACCAACGCCCAGAGTTTACTCAGACTCGTGTCCATCGAGTCAGTGATGCCATCCAACCATCTCATCCTCTGTCATCCCCTTCTCCTCCTGCCTTCAATCTTTCCCAGCATCAGGGCCTTTTCAATTGAGTCAGTTCTTTACATCAGTTGGCCAAAGCATTGGAGTTTCAGCTTCACTGTCAGTCCTTCCAATGAATATTCATGACTGATTTCCTTTAGGATGGACTGGTTGGATCTCCTTGCAGTCCAAGGGACTCTCTAGAGTCTTCTCCAATACCATAATTCAAAAGCATCAAATCTTCAGTGCTCAGCTTTGTTTATAGTCCAACTCTCATATCCATAGATGACTACAGGAAAAACCGTAGTCTTGACTAGATGAACCTTTGTTGAAAGAGTAACGTCTCTGCTTTTTAATATGCTCTCTAAGTTGCTCATAGCTTTTCTTCCAAGGGGCAAGCATCTTTTAATTTCATGGCTGCAATCACCATCTGCAGTGATTTTGGAGCCCAGAAAAATAGTCAGCCACTCTTCCACTGTTTCCCCATATGTGTCCCATGAAGTAATGGAACCGGAGGTCATGATCTTAGTTTTCTGAATGTTGAGCTTTAGGCCAACTTTTTCACTCTCCTCTTTCACTTTCATCAAGAGGCTCTTTAGTTCTTCTTCGCTTTCCACCATAAGGGTGGTGTCATCTGCATATCTGAGGTTATTGATATTTCTCCCAGCAATGTTGATTCCAGCTTGTGCTTCTTCCAGCCCAGCGTTTCTCATAATGTACTCTGCATATAAGTTAAATAAGCAGGGTGACAATATACAGCCTTGACATACTCCTTTTCCTATTTGGAACCAGTCTGTTGTTCCATGTCCAGTTCTAACTGTTACTTCCTGACCTGCATACAGGTTTCTCAAGAGGCAAGTCAGGTGGTCTGGTATTCCCATCTCTTTCAAAATTTTCCACAGTTTATTGTGATCCACACAGTCAAAGGCTTTGGCATAGTCAATAAAGCAGAAATAGATGTTTTTCTGAGCTCTCTTGCTTTTTTGATCACCCAACAGATGTTGGCAATTTGACCTCTGGTTCCTCTACCTTTTCTAAATCCAGCTTGAACATCTGGAAGTTCATGGTTCCCGTGTTGCTGAAGCCTGGCTTGTAGAATTTTGAGCATTACTTTACTAGCATGTAAGATGAGTGCAATTATGTGGTAGTTTGAGCATTCTTTGGCATTGCCTTTCTCTGGGATTTAAATGAAAACTGACCTTTTCCAGTCCTGTGGCCACTGCTGAGTTTTCCAAATTGAGGCCTTACAAACAGCTATGAAAAGAAGAGAAGTGAAAGGCAAAGGAGAAAAGGAAAGATGTATCCATTTGAATGTGAAGTTCCAAAAAATAGCAAGGAGAGAGAAAAAAGCCTTACTCAGTATCAGTGCAAAGAAATAGAGGAAAACAATAGAATGGGAAAGTCTAGAGGTCTCTTCAAGAAAATTAGAGATACCAAGGGAACTTTTCATGCAAAGATAATAAAAATTAACATGTTATAAATCAACTAATCTTAATAATATAGTTTTTTAATATATGTATTCCAAATACCAAGAAGTAGAGAGCAAAAAGTAATTTGAAATCACGTTTACTAAAGAGGATGAAAACGTCCAGCAGCTGCACCTGCTTAAGCTACAAAAACAAGGGAAGTTACTTTACTTTATTGTTTCTTCTTTTGGTTAAAATTGTTGAAATGGCCAAAATGCTAAAGCATCTAGGGTTTTTGTTTTAAGTGGTGATTCTCTGGAATTATCCTGCACTCAGTGCCAGTTGAATTGTTTCATTTATTTCTTGATGCTACTGCTCTTTATGTAAAGTTAATGGTGTGAAAAGTGCGTTAAAGATACAGCTTGGATTTTTTTCCTTTTAATAGTTTCTAAAACAATCTAGAAGATTGTTCTAACCATTAATGAAACTCCTTTTAATTTTTTATCCAATGAATCATCTATTCTCTCTTCATGGGTCTCTTCTGGGTAATTGACTATTTTTATTCCAGTTTTCAGCTGTGAGACTGATGCTTGTTCACACTATTTGGGAACTGTTTTTATCTCTGTTGCTTCCCCATATCATTCTAGATGCCTGTGTGTGTACATTTTTAAAAAATAAAGAATCACAGGATTTTCTTTTCTATTTGTGTATTTGTTTACTCTGGGCTGTGCTGGGCTTTCGCTGCTTGGCAGGGCTTCCTCTGGTTGTGGTGAGCGGGAGCTGTACTTGGTTGTGGTGTGAAGGCTTCTTGTTGAAGTGGCTTCTCTTGTGGAACACAGCTCCAGGCACACAGTCTTCAATGGTTGTCGTGGCCAGGCTCTAGAGCACGGGCTCAGGAGCTCCCTGGCAGGTGGAATCTTCCTAGACCAGGGACTGAAACCATGCCCCCAGCATTGACAGTTGGATTCTTATCCCCTGCACTACCAGGGAAGTTCTGTGTGTGTGTGTGTGTGTGTGTGTGTACTTCTTAAAGAACAAAATTCAAAATAAAGTTTGCTCAGTTTATAAGACACTAAGATGTCCTCCCTGCATCCCATGAGATTGGCCTTTAGCTGTAAGCTGACTTTGACACCCTCAGGGGCCAGAGCCTTGCTGTCCAGGCTTGCAACTCCAGCATAAAGCTCTATATATTAGGACTTGGACAGTGAAGAATGGGCCTCCTGACAACTAGACCATGACATTCCCCACTGAGTATAAACACTCACAGCACATTAACAGGACACGGTCAAGGCCACTTGGCACCCTCAACAAACAATTAGCCAGGGCCTCCTCCTGACCACCACCAATACATCAAGCCCTGTTTTAACCTTCTTATCTCACACAGGAAAATTATTCAGGTACCCCAGTTTGGACAACATTACCCCCAGATTAGCCCCTGTTTCCTTAAACCAATTGTAGCACCATCCACCATTAACACAAATCCCACAGAAGCTCCCCACAGCACCTCAGGGTAAATTATCTCTGGCTGCAAGTTAACTCAGTCTCACTTTGACTCAGGATGTGTTCCAGAAGGGCTTTGGTCAGTGAGCTTTAACAGCAGGTCCTTAATAAGTGCTTGATTAATAAATTTTCTTTTAAAAAAGAGAAAGCACATTTTTATAAGCAGTTTCCTCTTGTCCAAACTCCCTCTGATTTCATCTCTGCAGCTCCAGCCTCTTCTGACCTTCCTGCTGGCCCCTCTTCTCCTCTGACTCCCTCTGTGTTCCTTTTTCTAAATCTGCCCATTTTAGGTACCCACCTAGGATGACATCCATTTCCCTCTTCTTTTTAAAAAATTAGTTTTTTGGAGTATAGTTGCTTTAAAAGGTGTTAGTTTCTACAGCACAGCAAAGTGAATCAGCTACATGTGTATATAGATATATATATCCCTACTTTTTTTGGCTATCCTTCCATTTCTCCTTTCTGTCACATTTTCTTCATCTATAAAATGAATGTACATTATTATTTATACTGTGGTTGAAATTTCTATTAATAGTTTCCCACCAGTATTCATCCTGTCCCATAGATACTGATTCAAATCTTTATTACTGAAAATTTAAAACATATATCACAAGAAATTAATATAGTGAGCCTCTGTACCTATCATGTAGTTTTGTAAAATGTATTTATTTTAATTGGATGCTAATTACTTTACAATATTGTGGTGGTTTTTGCCATACATTGACATGAACCAGCCATGGGTGTACATGTGTCCCCCATCCTGAACCCCCCTCCCACATCCCTCCCCATCCCATCCCTCTGGGTCATCCCAGGACACCAGCCCTGTCTTATGCATCGAACCTGGACTGGCAATCTATTTCACATATGATAATATACATGATTCAATGCTATTCTCTCAAATCATCCCACCCTCGCATTCACCCACAGAGTCCAAAAGTCTGTTCTTTATAGCTGTGTCTCTTTTGCTGTCTTGCATATAGGGTCATCATTACCATCTTTCTAAATTCCATATATATGCATTGAAGTGAAGTGAAGTGGCTCAGTCGTTTCCGACTCTTTGTGACCCCATGGACTGTAGCCTACCAGGCTCCTCCGTCCCTGAGATTCTCCAAGCAGGAATACTGGAGTGGGTTGCCATTTAGTATACTGTATTGGTGTTTTTCTTTCTGGCTTACTTCACTCCGTATAATAGGATCCAGTGTCATCCACCTCATTAGAACTGATTCAAATGCATTCTTTTTAATAGCTGAGTAATATTCCATTGTGTATATGTACCACAGCTTTCTTATACATTTGTCTGCCGATGGACATCTAGGTTGCTTCTATGTCCTAGCTATTGTAAACAGTGCTGCAATGAACATTGGGGTACACATGCCTCTTTCAATTCTAGTTTCCTCAGTGTGGATGCCCAGCAATGAGACTGCTAGGTCATATGGAAGTTCTATTTCCAGTTTTTTAAGAAATCTCCACACTGTTCTACTAGAGGAAAACACAGGCAAAACACTCTCTGACATAAATCACAGTAGGATCCTCTATGACCCACCTCCCAGAGTAATGGAAATAAAAGCAAAAATAAATAAATAGGACCTAATTAAACTTAAAAGCTTTTGCACAACAAAGGAAACTATGAGCAAGGTGAAAAGACAGCCTTCAAGTGGGAGAAAATAATAGCAAATGAAGCAACTGACAAAGAATTAATCTCCAAAATATACAAGCAACTCCTGCAGCTCAATTCCAGAAAAATAAACAACCCAATCAAAAAAAAATGGGCCAAAGAACTAAACAGATATTTCTCCAAAGAAGACGTATAGATGGATAATAAACACATGAAAAGATGCTCAATATCACTCATTATCAGAGAAATGCAAATTAAAACCAAATTGAGGTACCATCTCATGCTGGTCAGAATGGCTGCTATCAAAACATCTACAGACAATAAATGCTGGAGAGGGTAAAGAGAAAAGGGAACCCTATCATACAGTTTTAACAATTATTGACTCATGACAAATCTGGTTTCATTTGTATCCCTCATCCCAATCTTGCCATATTATTTTGAAGCCAATCCCAGAAATATAATCTATGTCATTTTATTCAGAAATATACTTGTTCATATTTCTAAAAGATAATAACCTTTCTGCAATTATCACACCTAAAAAGTAACAAAAGCTCATATCTTCCAATGTCCATCAGTTTTTGACTTTCCCTCAATGTTTCCTAACTTTCTTTGTTTCAATCAAGATCAAGGTAAAATTTATACATTGTTTACGGTTGACATAACCTACTCCTTGAATTTTTTTTACCCTTGACATTCTTTCATTGAATAAGCTAGATGGTTTTTGTCCTGTGTGGTTTCCCACAGTCTTGAGTCTGATGACCGACATCACTAGATGTTGTTTAGCGTGTTCCTTTGTTACTTGTAGTTCCTATGATTTGGTAGCTAGGTCTAAAGACTACATGAAAATAGAGGCAAGTTTCTAAAAAGAGTTCTTCACAGTGTGCCGTATATTTGCTTGGAAAGCACATAATATTTTGTGTTTTATGATGCTAGCAGGTATTGAGGATAGTTGCCTGGATCAATGTGTGCATAACGTTTAGGGATTCTGAAGCAGCAATATTCTGATTCTAACTTTCCTTCTTCGTTGCTTAGCTAGAAACTGTTACCTGTAATTCATTACAAGATACATCTCCTCTAATTAACTGTGTGGTGACCTGAAATATAACTCAAATTAAGTTGTTTTCAAAATAATCATTTGTTCCCTGGCAATCTTCAAAGATGAGAAAATAATGTTTTATTTTGTTGTTATCTGATTTTGGATTTTGAACTAATTGGTATAGCTCAGTCTACTGCAGTTTCTAACCTTATTAACGGTCTGAATTTCCCATTTTTGGCCCACAACTCTTCAAATTCTCTCCCGAGACCTTTGACATGCACTTAGTAGCTTTGATAGCCTCCTTGTTCCAGGCACATTGTGAACATCTCCTGCCCTGGACCCAGACTCAGCCATTTTCCTGGTGCCTTCAGTGGCGCAGTGGCATTTATAGAGAATGCTCTCATGTAAGAGGTACTTATTTAACTGAGTCTGCCATTGTATCCAGGTATTTACAGTGAGGAGGTCAAAGAAATATTCATGTGCATGTGTTATGTACATCTACTTTTTTAAAAAAAGAAAATGCCATTAAAACTTCTGATCCAAATTCAGAACTGCAGACTTTTTTGCCTTAATTTTATTGATTTTTACCTCCCTATGCCTTTTCTTTCTATCTAAAAATGCTACATTGAGCAAAATTATTCAATGCCTTATTCCACTCTCCACAAACAGAATAACAACATCACCATCAATATATAATTATCAAAAATAATTTTTATTACAAGCTTATTTTTTCCTTGGGATATAGCCTGCTAGGAATGTACTATCAAATGCCTGTGTTTTAAAGTTACTCCAAAATAAGGTGGTATGTGACAAAATTAATTTATAATCAGACTTATTTTCTTCATTTGGCATTTGGTGTTCAAGAATTAGCTTTTACTTTTCTTGTATAATTATGTAAAGTATTTACAAGTTTCCAAACCAACATGCAGTCTATTCAGAAAAGTCAACTTCCAGCCTCATCTCTTCCACCCTGTTCCATTCCTCCCTTTATAGAATACTAATTTTTTAATGGTATGGTTCATCTTCCAGTTTCTTCTTAAAAGCAATGTGTATGTATATACCTTCCCCTTATTAGATAAATGGTATCATGCTCTTCTCTGCTGTGCTTTCCCCATCCATCCCAGAGATTCTTCTGTAAGAGTTTATTGAGCTATTTCTCACTCCTTTCCACAGCTTCATAGTACTCCCTTGTGTAGAAGCACCAGTTCCCTTTTGATGGACATGTGTGTTGTCTCCAATGTTGTTTTCATAGATAATGCTATAAGGATCCCTCAGAATGAAGACTAGACTTCCTTGGAGCAATATATTGACACATAGTAAACGCTTATTAAAGAGTCAAAAGTGAAAGTGACATATTCAACTGCCAGTTGTATCTTTAATGGAATATGTTCTTCTGTTCTCCTCCCCTTTCTCCTGGATGTAGGCATTGGTAGTGAATTTTGGGATGATAGAATCACAGAAGAGAAGGACTCCAGGTTCCTCAGATCATGAAGCATTAAATTTTTACATGAAAGAAAAATAAATGTGGATCTTCTTCAAGCCAGTGTTGTTTGGCCTCAGTCACACATGGCGGTATTATGTTCTAACTAATACTTGAACTTACAGAATTGTTCTGAGCATTAATTAAAATGAAGCATGTAGCTTGCCTAATAAAAGCAGAACAAGTCCTTAACCATCTATCTAGTCGAATGGTTTTCTCTGCTGTCTGAATGTGAATGTGTTAATTGCTCAGTATTGTGTAACTCTTTGCAACCCCATGGAATGTAGCCCACCTGGCTTTTCTGTCCATGGAGTTCTCCAGGCAAGAATTCCAGGGTGGGTAGCCATTCCGTTCTCCAGGGGATCCTCCCAAACCAGGAACTGAATCTGGGTCTCCTGCATTGCAAGCAGATTCTTTACCATCTGAGGCACTAGAGAAGCCTTCTCCTGTCTATCAGTTGACAAGTCCCAAATATTTTATCCATTTAAATCTTTCCAGATGCCTATATACAATTCCTTAGTAACATCTCAACTTCAGACACAAAGGGTCTAAAAATTAACCTCTCTCTGCTCTTCCTCCATTACCTGTTTCATGGAGAACAGTCACCATCTAGTTCACCTTCAGCTCATCTCCTGTGGCCAACTGGATTCCCTGTGTTATTATTTCATTTCCTAAAAGGCTCACGCATCCAGCCTCTCCTCTAACCCACTCAGCCTTCACTTTCTTATCTATTGTTTTAATTCAAACCTGTGGCATTTCTCTCTCTGACTCTTGCCATGGACATCTCATGGTTTCCTTGCTTCCAGTCTTAACATTCATCTTATTAAAGCACTTCTTGTCATTGTCAGCATGACTGTTTTCCTAACTAGAGGAAAACATTTGAGAATAGTAACCTTGTTTTCCTTCTTTGTATTCCTGGTACTTAGCAAAGTCACCAGCACACAGAAGTTACTCAGTAATTAAAATGAAACCAGTACACTAGCTACAAAGTACTAGCCACAAATCTGAGACCATTCTATGAACTAACTTAATTCACCCTCACCATAACCCTGCAGGTAAATACTATCATTATCTCTACATAACAGAAGAGGAAACTGGTGCATAAAGTAATTAAGTAATTATCAAATGTAGTCATCTAAGAAGGGATGGAAAAGAATGAGTCTCAGGTGTTTATTGAATCAACAAAAAACAATTTTATGAAAAGATAAATGACTCAATGAAAGAGATCATTCTCTATGATTAGAGTCAAAGCCTTTGACTGTGTGGATCACAATAAACTGTGGAAAATTCTGAGGAGAGATGGGAATACCAGACCACCTGACTTGCCTCTTGAGAAATCTGTATGCAAGTCAGGAAGCAACAGTTAGAACTGGACATGGAACAACAGACTGGTTCCAAATAGGAAAAGGAGTACATCAAGGCTGTACATTGTCACCCTGCTTATTTAACTTATATGCAGAGTACATTATGAGAAATGCTGGGCTGGAAGAAGCACAAGCTGGAAACAAGATTGCCAGGAGAAATATCAATAGCCTCAGGTATGCAGATGACACCACCCTTATGGCAGAATGTGAAGAAGAACTAAAGAGCCTCTTGATGAAAGTGAAAGATTGGTTCCAAATAGGAAAAGGAGTACATCAAGGCTGTACATTGTCACCCTGCTTATTTAACTTATATGCAGAGTACATTATGAGAAATGCTGGGCTGGAAGAAGCACAAGCTGGAAACAAGATTGCCAGGAGAAATATCAATAGCCTCAGGTATGCAGATGACACCACCCTTATGGCAGAATGTGAAGAAGAACTAAAGAGCCTCTTGATGAAAGTGAAAGAGGAGCGTGAAAATGTTGGCTTAAAGCTCAACATTCAGAAAATGAATATCATGGCATCTGGTCCCATAACTTCATGGGAAATAGATGGGGAAACAGTGGAAACAGTATCAGACACTTTATTTTTCTGGGCTCCAAAATCACTGCAGATGGTGACTGCAGCCATGAAATTAAAAGACGCTTACTCCTTGGAAGGAAAGTTATGACCAACCTAGATAGCATATTCAAAAGCAGAGACATTACTTTGCCAACAAAGGTCCGTCTAGTCCAGGCTATGGTTTTTCCAGTGGTCATGTATGGATGTGAGAGTTGGACTTTGAAGAAAGCTAAGTGCCAAAGAATTGATGCTTTTGAACTGTGGTTTTGGAGAAGACTCTTGAGAGTCCTTTGGACTGCAAGGAGATCCAACCAGTCCATTTTGAAGGAGGTCAGTCATGGGTGTTCATTGGAAGGACTGATGCTGAAGCTGAAGCTCCAGTACTTTGGCCACTTCATGTGAAGAGTTGACTCATTGGAAAAGACTCTGATGCTGGGAGGGATTGGGGGCAGGAGGAGAAGGGGACAACAGAGGATGAGATGGTTGGATGGCATCACCGACTCGATGGATATGAGTTTGGGTAAACTCCAGGAGTTGGTGATGGACAGGGAGGCCTGGCGTGCTGCAATTCATGGGATCTCAAAGAGTTGGACACAACTGAATGACTGAACTGAACTGAACTGAAGACCCTTATATTTGGGTTTGTTTACAAAACTTGCATCCCATGATACCAGAAAGGTTTTGTAAAAACCTATGGGTCCCAAAATGCATTGTCTATCTTCTCACTAGACTGGATATCTTGCCATCAGAACTCATGGTCCTATCTTGAAGCTTAGCTCTCTTAAATCATCAAGGCATTTTGAAAGAGAAATGTCTTTGCTCACCGTCATTTGCTCCTGAGTGTGGATGAGTAAAGGCTAGTTTAGAAGGGTTTGGGATGGGAAGGAGCATGAGGGTGGTGGTCTCCTGAGTGTAGTGGAAAAGAAGGAAGCCTTCAGAATTTAATGACCAGCAGCATCAGATTTTATGTCTGCATTCTTTATGAATTTTTATTGCTGTTTATTGGCTTTATGTTTGTTTTGATTTCTTTTTAATAAAAAGGTCTATATTGCCAGAACTGGAAATGAAAGGTGATAACATGGAAATCTACTGCGTCCATAAACTCGCCAGGGACGGAGGAAATCTCGGAACACCAGAATTTATGAGACCAGACAAGGCCTGGCTACCCACCAGGAACTTTTCATCCTCATGCCTGGATGATAAATTACACCATAATTTTCAGGGGCCATTTGCTCTAGAAAAGCAAATTAACCCAGTAATTTTTAAATTACACCTCTGAGGTTTCACAAAGACACATCCAATCTGGTAATGTTTTGGTCCTCAGGCCCTAGCTGCCTGATTCTTCACTAACTGTACTAACTCCAGTTATTATTTAATTCTGAAGGAAGTTCCATTATTTTTATAGGCTTAAAGCCCATGATGGCAGAAAGCTGGAATTATGAATGTTTTAACTCCTCTTACCATTCTCATTTCTGTATGCTCTACCTGTCCGTACTGAATTCCTTAAACTAAGTTGATCCTTAAGATGTACATATTTTAAAGGTTTGGGAGATTGGTTTCATTGTCTAACTTGTATCCATGTCCATGTGAAGGAAACCATACAGCTTGTATGACTGTATGTTGTATGCTACTAACTGATGACTGTTGATAATGTGGTATTTGAATCAATACTACATGTTTCTCTTCTTTTAATTTTTTGGCCGTCTGCTGCGGCATGTGGGACCTCAGTCTCCTGCTCGGGGATCAAACTGGTGCCCCCTGCTCCGGAAGCATGGAGTTATAACCACTGGACCACCAGGGAAATTGCAATCCTCTGTGTTTTTTAAATTCTTTCCAGTTTTGTTGAAATATAATTGACATATAAAGTTGTAAGATATTTAAAATGTATGTTGTACTGATTTGATGTACATTATAATTGTGAAAGGACTTCCTCCATCTAATTAACTAACAGATCCCTCACCTGACATATCATCTGTTTTACGGGGAGGTGGGGGATAGTGGTGAGACATTTAAGTTTGATTCTCTTAGCAAATTTCAATTGCCCAGCACAATGCTGTCAAATACAGCCCCGCATTTACATCAGATCCTCAGACCTTATATCTTACAGCTGAAAGTTTGCGGTAAGTCTGTGCTCTTCCACTGAGTTCTCCGTACTTCCCTGCCCTCCAGCCCCTGGCAACCACTTTTGTTCTCTCTGTTTCTCTGAGTCTGACTTTTTTTTCAGATTTCCTGTGTAAGTGACCCCACACCCTATCCGTCCTCTTTTGTCTGGTTTATTTCACTTAACATAACACCTTTAAGGTCTATCCGTGTTGTCACAAATGACAGAATTTCCTTCTTTCTCATGCCTGAATAATACTCCCTTATGTGTGTGTGTGTGTGTGTGTGTGTATACATCCTCTTTAACCATTTATCTGCTGATGAACACTTAGGTTGTTTCCATGTCCTGGCTGTTGTGAATAATGTTGCAATGAGCATGGGGGTGCAGCTATCTCCCTGATATTCTGTTTTCATTCCTTGGGAAATACACCCAGAAGTGGTTTTGCTAGATTGTTTGGCAATTCTAGTTCTAATATTTTTAGGAAACTCAATATTAATTGAAGTTTTTTAAAAAATATATGAAAATGCTAAAATTTCCTTGACTCCTCAGCTTAGCTGGGCACCGTCCTTCTAGTTAGATAGAGGGGGAAAAGTGTTTCCTCTGTGTGATTTTTTTTGTTCTCAAATCATTCACTCAGTCATCCGTCATTCTTCATTGATCAGATAAAAATTCATTGAGCACGAAGTGTGTCCCAGAGTCTGTACCGGGGAGACAAGAAAGACCTGTTCTCGCCTCACACTTGAGTGGGTTTTGCAGAGCAGGCCACAGGCGTCAGGCAGCGCAAGGCTGCGACAGTAAGCAGAGCGCTCTGTGGAAGGTGAAGTCTCCTGGACCAGGTCTCTCCTCTCCTCGCCCCTCTTTTTCCTCTCCCTGATCCCACAAGGCGTTCCCTCCCTCTCAGTGCCAGCCTCACTTCGTCTTCAGCCAGGTAAGCGTCTTCAACACGGCCACCCACTGCCGTGTGCAGCTTCCCCCGCTTCACAACCCTTGTAGAAAGAAAACTGCTTTTTCCTCTGTGCATGTGTGAATCCAGGAAACACTCTAATTAGCACTTCTTGAGTCATGTGTCCATTTTTTGGGCCCATTGCTGTCGCCAGAGCAACTATTTTTGGCCTGGCCAGCGCTATATTATTATCCATGTGAAGGTGGGTGAGGTAATATGGCTGTGAATTCTAGAGAACCACGTGGAATGAAGAACACAAATTTCACCATACCCTTTAATTGCTTCTGAGTACTTACCATGACTCATAACATACTGCTGTGTCTTGGTTGCCTGTTAATTGCCAATTCCTCTAAAACTTAACATTCATGAGAGCAGAAAATGTGGGAAATACTGATACTGTTACCTACCCCTCCTTACTCTGCTTGAATCCTATCTGTCGATCCATATATCCCTAGCACCTAGGATTCAGTAGGCATTTAAAACATATTTCATAATTGAATGAATACCTGATACTACTGATTTACTCCACTTGTATGGACCAGTTCTCTTTTTTATCCTGAAATTTTCTGTTTTAATTCCGCTGGAAGCTTCACATCTTTTTGGACTAAAGTGTTAGGGTATGGTAGATGAAAGCATCTAGGAGAGAATAGGGTTGTGTTGTGGATTCAGGAAGACTGAGTTTGAATCTGAATTCTGTCACTTCCACCTGAGTGTCTGATTCCTTTCCCAACAGGTAATGTCTACTTTGCACAGATAATTTGGTAATTAACTAAGGTAATGATGCAAGTGTTTATAATTGTTCCCTCATGGTTTTAAGACATGTCTCTAAACTCTTTGTCACTCTTCCTGTCGTGAAGTGGAGACTAATCCCCCTCCCTGAGGATGGGCTGACCCTTCTCATAACTTCCCACAGATGACCAGGATGTGGTGGAAGTGTCAGGCTCTGCATGCTGTCTCAGGGCACACAGCTTTGAAGCCCTGAGCCACGTCTGAGAAGTCTGCCCACCCCAAGTGGCCGTGTTGGAGAGATGGAAAGAGAGAAAGATCCATGCACTCAGCCCACAGCTGTATTCTTCTGGCCCAGACCCTGGCATGTGAATGAAGGAGTTTGCAAGTTGATTCCACCCTGTCTGCAGCCTGACCACCCAGCCACCGTCAGCCTGCAACTCTCTGCAAGGCTAATCAGAACAGCCCAGCTGAGCCCAGTCAACCTCCGGAACCAGGGGAGATAACGATCATAAGCAGTTGTTGTTTTATGACTGAAAAGTTGAGTCAGTTTGATACAGAGCAATTTAAAATCAGAAGAGTGGCTGGCATCGTAGGTGGTCAGTAAATGGCAACTTTGAAGTATAAATCGTAAACCACATGCTACCATCTCAGAACAGAGCATGCAGTAAGTACCAAGCAAAGCAGGCAAATCTTTGGGAGTAATTTCCCAATTGCTGTAAATAAACAAAAATTTAACTTTGCCCTCTGCATATTTGATTTAAAATAACAGGTCTGTGACTGTGTATCCCAGTGGTTAGGGCCACCAGTTATGGACATAGACCACAGGTTTTAAAACATACTCTATTTCCTAAGTGCAAGACCCCAGATAAGCTTGTCTTCTGTAATATCAATTTTCTCATTAAACAGAACTTCTCGAAGTATTTCTGTAATAAGCATGAAGTTGAATAATTCACATAAACTTAGCCCACTGCTTGGAAAGCACTGCCTGGTAAATGTTGCTATTAATATCCAGGGAATCTAAAACCAAGCAAATGTAAGCCCTGGGCCAAATGGCCACAGACTCCTGAATCATGAGCTATGTGCACCTAGTAGAGAGATATAGAGGCCCACCCACTCCTGCCCTCATTAATTCCAAACTGTCAACTAGGGATGCCAGTCCACAAATAAAAGATGTGCTTGATAAGATGGCCTGCAGATGCCATCTGAGGATACCTAAGTTACCCTAAGGTAGCAATTAACATCCTTACAGCTTGTTTTTGTTGTTCTTTATTGGATAATATTGCTGTTGCCCACACTGGCATTCTCAGTGTCACGTTCTTCCGGCTGTGAATTTTCTCCCTGCACTTTATAAACACTTTGAGACTTATATGAAAATGTTCATTTTCATGGAACAAAATGTGTGTCCATGGTGAAATTCTTTCATTTAAAGTAGTGAAACCAGAGCCATAGAACAATAAGTTTTAGACTTCTGGCCTGTGAAAATAGATAATAAAGCTTTGTCTTACTCAAGTGATGCTTCAGATCAAGGCCAAAAGTGGCCAGAAGTGGCCTTCTGTTACGTGTTGTTCTTAAGTTTCCCCATACATTTGTGGAACACACAAATATCAATATGGTGGTTCTTGAATGTGCCCTCGGTGTTTTGATCCTGTGGCCCTACTCAGATATTTGGTAATGTTATAGATTCACATCACTAAGTAGAATCTGTTTTTAAGTGACTTTTCTCACTGTTCAAGGTTTGCTTCTTACTACATGGCTCAAGCTCAAGTTTTATTCCTCTTGTAAGACAAAAACAATATTGCTGCTGAAAACTGACAAAACAGATGAATAAAGACAGTGACTCAACAAAAGGAAGACCCAGGAGCACCCTTCTCTCAACCTTTCTTTCTCTAATTCTTCCTATGATTTGGAAAAATAAAAAAGAACCTTGTCTCCCTATCTTGCTGCCTCTTTCACTTCTTAGTGAGCCAAGTGGAAACAGTGACTTCTCTGCAGGGAGTGGATAAACGTTGATTGTTGTTGGTCACTATGTGGTGTCCAACTCCTTGAAACCCCATGGGCTGCACCTTGCCAGTCTTCCCTGTCCTTCACTATGTTCCAGAGTATGCTCAAATTCATGTCCATTGAGTCAATGATGCTATCTAACCGTCTCATCCTCTGCTGCCTCTTTCTCTTTTATGCCTTCAATCTTTCTCACCATCAGGGGCTTTTCCAATGAGTTGGTTCATTCCATCAGGTGGCCAAAGTATTGGAACTTCAGCATCAGTCCTCCCAATGAATATTCAGGGTTGATTTCTTTTAGTGTTGATTGTTTTGATCTCCTTGCCATCCAAGGGATTCTCAAGAGTCTTCAGTACCACAATTCAAAAGCATCAGTTCTTTGGCATTCAGCCTTTTTTATGGTCCAACTCTCACATCCGTACATGACTACTAGAAAAACCATAGCTTTGATTATATAGATCTTTGTCAGCAAAGTGATGTCTTTGCTTTTTAATACACTGCCTAGGTTTGTCATAGCTTTCCTTCCAAGGAGCAAGTGTCTTTTAATTTCATGGCTGCAGTTAACATCTGCAGTGATTTTGGAACCCAAGAAGTTAAATCTGTCACTATTTCCACTTTTTCCCCTTCTATTTACCATGGAGTGATGGAACCAGATGCCATGATCTTCATTTTTTGAATGCTGAGTTTCAAGCCAGCCTTTTCACTCTCCTCTTGCACTTTCATCAAGAGGCTCTTTAGTCCTTCTTCACTTTCAGCCATTAAAGTGGTATCATTTTCACATCTGAGGTTATTGATATTTCTCCTGGCAATCTTGATTCCAGCTTGTGAGTCATTCAGCCTGGCATTTTGCATGATGTACTCTGCATATAAGTTGAATAAGCAGGGTGACAATATACAGCCTTGACATACTCCTTTCCCAATTTTGAACCAATCTGTCCTATGTCCGGTTCTAGCTGTTGCTTCTTGCCCTGCATACAGGTTTCTTAGTGGACAGGTAAGGAGATCTGGTATTCTTGTCTCTTTAAGAATTTTCCACAGTTTGTGTGATCTAAACAGTCAAAGACTTTAGTGTAGTCAATAAAGCAGAAATAGATATTTTTCTGGAATTCTCTTGCTTTCTCTATGATCTAACAAATGGTGGCAATTTAATCTCTGGTTCCTTTGCCTTTTCCAAATGCAGCTTGCATATCTAGAAGTTCTTGGTTCACGAACTGCTGAAGCCTAGCTTGAAAGATTTTCACCATTACCTTGGCAGTGTGAAATGAGTGCAATTGTACAGTAGTTTGAACATTCTTTGGCACTGTCCTTCTTTGGGATTGGAATGCACTGATACCCTGGGATGAAAGCTTTAGGACAGTGGGTGCTTTTACAGTCATTTTGCAGGCAGCGCACATGGACATACGGCATGTCCGTCATGGCAGAAGCCAAGTTTCATCTATGACAGGACGCAGAAGAGGTGGCTTTACATGCTCCTCTATCAGGGACAGTTTTTAGAGTGCTTGTCAATCGGTGATATATGAAAACAGAGTAAAAATTTAAAAACAATACTGGTGGCTCAGTAGTAAAGAATCTCCCTGCCAGTGCGGGAGATGCAGGTTCCATTCCTGGATCAGGAAGATCCCTTGGAGGAGGAAATGGCAACACACTCCAGCATTCTTGCCTGAAGAATTCCATGGACAGAGGAGACAGGCGGGGCTCTAGTCCATGGGGTCAAAAAGACACACCACTAAAAAAATTCCAGTAATGTGCTTTTAATTTGTTTCAGTTGTAAAAGTGGGTGTTCTACTTTGCAATCAACAGAAGACCACATTAATAGTGAAACTACTGAGAGCATTTTGTGAATCATTAAAGAATGTTTTTTGAAGTTTTAGCAAAGGCTATCAAAAGCAACTAGTCCATGTTTTCTGTTGCAAAATATTTGTACTGTTGAAAACTAAGACACATTGTGACCGTGCTAGTCATCAGAGCTGAAATCTCTCAGAAACCCCCATAGGTGTAAAAGTACAGGCTCTCCCACCCATACAGAGTAGGCGTTCATTTAACCTGGCTACAGTCTACCTGAGATAACACGACCATCATAAATTAATGTTATTCCCTTTGACACTGGGGTTTAAGGAGATCTCTTAACCTCTTAAAGCCCAAAGACTTCATCTAGCTGTTGTACTTTTTCATAATTTAAGCATAAAGCACCAAGCAGTGCAGCTACTGAATAATGCTCATAGAATTATGTATTTTAAGGCATCCTCTGTATTTCTTCATCCTGAAGGACATTTTGGACATCTTGTATTTCAGCCCAGTGATGTACTAGGCAGAGCAACACGCTGTGTGATGTTGTGTCAAGCTACACAACTCATTAAAAAGAAATAAGGAAATTTCAAGAAAGTGAAAGAAAATCATGAGCTGTAAGTGTGTTTCATGGGCTGAATTCCGCTGTGGTTTATAAGAATATTAAATTCTGATTTCATTTTCTTATTCAGTATTATTACAAATAAAAAAATCATGGGTAGAAACACAAAAATGTGAAGGGTAAGTGGGAAAGCGAATTTTAGTTTGCAAAAATACCATCAGAACAAAATTGAAAAGTGTTTTGGAGAGAGATGTAGTTATCTTTATGTAACACTGAAAGGTACCTGGAAATGGTGACATGACTGTTTTCATTTTCTGCAAGGAATACTGTCTCAAAATAAAGTCCTAGGGGCCCCAATACTGGTCTGACTAGATCCTGTTACCGTAGAAGTTTCTGACCATGACTTCAGGGTTGCCCTCAGGGATTATTCATGATTTAACTGTATATAAAAATAAACTGTGGAAAATTCTGAAAGAGATGGGAATACCAGACCACGTGACCTGCCTTTTGAGAAACCTATATGCAGGTCAGGAAGCAAGAATTAGAACTGGACATAGAACAACAGACTGGTTCCAAATAGGAAAAGGACTACGTCAAGGCTGTATATTGTCACCCTGCTTATTTATACACAGAGTACATCATGAGAAACACTGGGCTGGAAGAAGCACAAGCTGGAATCAAGATTGCCAGGAGAAATATCAATCACCTCAGATGTGCAGATGACACCACCCTTATGGCAGAAGTGAAGAGGAACTAAAAAGCCTCTTGATGAAAGTGAAAGAGGAGAGTGAAAAAGTTGGCTTAAAGCTCATCATTCAGAAAACATTCATGGCATCTGGTCCCATCACTTCATGGTAAATAGATGGGGAAACAGTGGAAACAGTGTCAGACTTTATTTTGGGGGGCTCCAAAATCACTGCAGATGGTGATTGCAGCCATGAAATTAAAAGATGTTTACTCCTTAGAAGGAAAGTTATGACCAACCCAGATAGCATATTGAAAAGCACAGACATTACTTTGCCAACTAAGGTCCATCTAGTCAAGGCTATGGTTTTTCCTGTGGTCATGTATGGATGTGAGAGTTGGACTGAGAAGAAGGCTGAGCGCAGAAGAATTGATGCTTTTGAACTGTGGTGTTGGAGAAGACTCTTGAGAGTCCCTTGGACTGCAAGGAGATCCAACCAGTCCATTCTGAAGGAGATCAGACCTGGGATATCTTTGGAAGGAATGATGCTAAAGCTGAAGCTCCAGTACTTTGGCCACCTCATGTGAAGAGTTGACTCATTGGAAAAGACTCTGATGCTGGGAGGGATTGGGGGCAAGAGGAGAAGGGGACAACAGAGGATGAGATGGCTGGATGGCATCACCGACTCGATGGACATGAGTTTGAGTGAACTCCAGGAGTAGGTGATAGACAGGGAGGCCTGGCGTTCTGTGATTCATGGGGTTGCAGAGTCAGACATGACTGAGCGACTGAACTGAACTGAACTGAAAAGTGCTTCATCCATTCTGCATCACTGGGTAAACTAAATCTTTATAGATAATGGAATCCTCTCCCTTTCAGATGTAAAACTATTTTTTTCTTTCTTAACGACATTATTCTACCACTGAGAGTCTCAGTGGCTCCACATTATTTGGGAGTAAAAAGGCCAAACTCCTGATACACCCTGTATTGATTCTCTCACTAAGCTTCCAGTATCTTCTCTTCCATACTTTACAGTTTTTGCCCCAGCCATATAGTTGTTTAATGACTGTATCTTTATAACACTGGCCTCACTTACTGAAATCTACTCAATGAAATGAAATTCATATTTTAAAGCAAGAGAAGATAAATTTAAACATTTTTTTGCCCTCTGCCCACTTAGCCCTCTTTCCTCCCCTCTAATGTACATTATGCATCTGTTATGCATTAAACCTCACCTCCCCCATGACAGAACTACCTGCTCAACCATAAAGATCACTTTTTTCTTTTACAAGAGCCAACCACTTAACTCCTTAGAAGACAGCATTCCTTTCCGAATCCTGTAAGAGACCCACCACTCACCTTGTGCATCTTTGGTGGACTTTGTGTACAATGCCAGTTTATCATTTCCTTTAAAGATCTCATGCAAAGAGTTGACTGATTGGAAAAGACTCTGATGCTGGGAGGGATTGGGGGCAGGAGGAAAAGGGGACGACCGAGGACGAGATGGCTGGATGGCATCACGGACTCGATGGACGTGAGTCTGAGTGAACTCTGGGAGTTGGTGATGGACAGGGAGGCCTGGCATGCTGCGATTCATGGGGTCGCAAAGAGTCGGACACGACTGAGCGACTGAACTGAATTGAACTGAAAGACAGTCATTGGTGCAGAACAGACTGGCCAGATGAACTGGGATGATGCTTGGCTGCACCTAGTAGAAAGTTTTAGCTTATGACCTTACTAATATTGCTAGCTCTATTACTTGCATTCTGTTTATTTTATAAGATTATTGTTTCTTGCTCTACTAAAGGTGTGACTGAGCCTCATATAAAAGTATTGATGATTAGGTGACTTGACCAATTATGTAATCCTGTAAGATCAGTAACTGTAACTGCAGATATGGGAAGAAGCAGCAAGAGGGAACCATTTCTGAGACCATAACAGATGTAAGACAGGCGGTCTGGAGGATTTGGGTCACTGTTAACAGGGCTTAGTCCAGCAATAGCACATGGAGCGGCCTATCCACAAAATCTTTGCCTTTGATCTTGGAATGAAAATTCCTCGTGCCATGAGACAGATCGGTCAAGAAATGCCTATGATTTGTAGAAATTTGAAAGGGAAGGGATTGTAAGATAAAGGAAGTTGCCCACCATCAAATTCTACAAGATCAAGTCATTAGCACTGTAGTCACTGACCTATAACATCCTGCAAGGAAACCAAGGTAAAGATTAGAATGAGGCATTGTGTGGTCTAGGAAAACTAACAGAACTGGCCCTCAGAGAGTTAGATCCTTCCAAAAACATTTTGTAAAGCCAGTGTCTTTCATCTTCCCAAACACAGAAAGGCACTAAAACCATTGACTAAAATATCTGTCCCTTGCAAGTAGCAGTCAGCTTCTACAGGATGAGTCCTTGATTGCTCACCTTACCCATTCATCAAAATCACATATATATAGCTACCCCCTATGCCTCTTTGAACAGTTCTCAGACCTCTCTAAGAAACTGTCTCCTGGGTTATAATTGTCAGGTTGACTCAAATACAAATTTCCATTTCTTTCTTAGATTGACTACTGAATGATTTTTTTCATTGGCATACTCCTCCTTACACCTTTAATTCAAGCCTGAGTGACCCTAGACCTCTCTCTGCCTGTTCAGTACCTATGTTTCTTTGTTTATTTTCCTTTGTATTTTCTGTTGTCATCTGTTTTGCTGTTTGCTTCCTCCATGACAGCAGAAGTAAAATTTGAGCATGCATTAGAATCACTCAGAGGGCCTGCTGAAATGCAGAAAGCTGGACCCCATCCTCCATATACCCAAGTGTTATGCATGGGCAGAAACTCTGCATTTTGTTTTTTCAGATTTTTTTTTTTTAATGTGGACCATTTAAAAAATCTTTACTGAATTTGTTAGACCATTGTTTCTGTTTCATGTTTTGTTTTAGTTCAAAAACAATAGAATGGCAAAGACTAGAGAGTCCTTCAAGAAAATAAGAGTTACCAAAGGAACATTTCATGCAAAGATGGGCACAATAAAAGACAGAAATGGTATGGACCTAACAGAAGCAGAAGATATTAAGAAGAGGTGTCAAGAATACATAGAAGAATGATACAGAAAACATCTTAATGCCCAGATAAACATGATGGTTACAAAAAAGATCTTAATGACCCAGATAACCACGATGGTGTGATCACTCAACTAGAGCCAGACATCCTGGAGTGTGAAGTCAAGTGGGCCCTAGGAAACATCACTAGGAACAAAGCTAGTGGAGGTGATAGAATTCCAGCTGAGCTAATTCAAATCCTAAAAGATGATGCTGTGAAAGTATGCACTAAATATATCAGCAAATTTGAAAAACTCAACAGTGGCCACGGGACTGGAAAAGGTCAGTTTTTGTTCCAATCCCAAAAAAGGGGAATGTCAAAGAATGCTCAAACTATCTACTGCAAAATTGCACTTATTTCGCGTTTGCAAAGTAATGCTTAAAATCCTCCAAGCTAGGCTTCAACAATATGTGAACCAAGAACTTCCAGATGTACAAACTGGTTTTCGAAAAAGCAGAGGAACAGAGATCAAATTGCCAACATCCATTGGATCATAGATAAAACTAGAGAATTCCAGAAAAACATCTACTTGCTACATTGACTATGCTTAAAGCCTTTGATTTTGTGGATCACAAGAAACTATGAAAAATTCTTAAAGAAGTGGGAATACCAGAACACCTAACCTGTCTCCTGAGAAACTTGTATGCAGGTCAAGAAGGAACAGTTAGAACCGGACTTAGAACAACAGTGGTTCAAAATTGGGAAAAGAGTATGTCAAGGCTATATATTGTCACTCTGCTTATTCAATTTATTGCAGAGTACATCATAAGAAATGCAGGGCTGGATGACTCACAAGCTGGAATCAAGACTGCCAGGAGAGAGATCAGTAACTGCGGATATGATGATTGCACCAACCTTACGCCAGAAGCAAAAAGGAACTAAAGAGGCTCTGGGTGAGGTGAAAGAGAAGAGTGAAAAAGTTGGCTTAAAACTCAACATTCCAAAAATGAAAATCATGGCATCTGGTCTCATCACTTCACAACAAACAGATGGGGAAACAATGGAAACAGTGGCTGACTTTATTTTCTTGGGCTCCAAGATCACTGAGATGGCGACTGCAGGTATGAAATTAAAAGACACTTGTTCCTTGGAAGAAAAGCAATGACTAGACAGTGTATTAAAAAGCAGAGACATTACTTTGTCTACATAGGTCTGTATAATCAAAGCTATGGTTTTTCCAGTAGTCATGTATGGATGTGAGAGTTGGACAATAAAAAAAGGCTGAGTGCAGAAGAATTGATCCCTTTGAATTATGGTCCTGGAGAGGACTTTTAAGATTCCTTTGGATAGCAAGGAGATCCAATCAGTCAATCCTAAAGGAAATCAGCCCTGAATATTCACTGGAAGGATTGATGCTGAAGCTGAAGCTCTAATACTTTGGCCACCTGATGGGAAGAGCCAACTCATTGGAAAAGACCCTGAAGCTGGGAAAGATGGAGGGCAAGAGGAGAAGAGGGTGACAGAGGATAAGATGGTTGGATGGCATCACTGACTCAATAGATATGAGTTTGAGCAAGCTTTGGGAGATGGTGATAGACAGGGCAGCCTGGCATGCTGCAGTCCAGGTAACAAAGAGTCAGATATGACTGAGCAACTGACAATGCAAGCAAACCGTATCTTAGCTCCCTGACTTGGGGTCGAAACCATACTTCCTGCATTGCAAGGTGAAGTCTTAATCTCTTGGCAACCAGGGCACTCCTAGGAGCTCCGCATTTCTAACAAGTCACCAGGCCATGCATATACTGCTGATCCAGGATTATAGTTTGAGAATCAGTACTCCAGGAAATCAGTTTACACCTTTTTAATCGCTCTCAAACTTGGCCTTCCCTGGTGGCTCAGAGGGTAAAGATCTGACTGCAATGCAAGAGACCCCAGCTCGATCCCTGGGTCTGGAAGATCCCCTGTAGAAGCAACTGGCCACCCGCCCCAGTACTCTTGCCTGGAAAATTCCATGGACAGAGAAGCCTGGTGGGTTACAGTCCATGGGGCCACAAAGAATCAGACACAGCTGAGCAACTAAAACTAAACTTGCAGAAGACTTTAAAACCAGATGCCTGAAACCCCTAGTCTAGGCTCTTCTCTTGGCAGTCAAGGTGGAGAGTATACGAGCTCTAGATAAGTGAGCTTTTATTCCAGCTTGAGCGTTTGTTTTTTTGTGGATTCGGTCAGCTTCAAATTTTTACACAGATATTCACCATGTAAAATTCACCCTTAGGATATATTCAGGCAAGTGTTCTCAAACTTTCTTGTGTATAAGGATCTTCTGGGGAATGTTATTTAAAATGCAGATTCTGACTCAGCTGGCCTCAGGTGGATCCCAAGACTCTGCAGCTCTAACAAACTCCCAGGTGATACTGATGCTTCTGGTCCATGGACCACACTTTGAGAATTAAGGTGTTAGGGTGCGTTTAAGGGAGAACTCCACCCAGACCAGATTTTGAGTTGGCTAAAAATAAGGTACTATGAAGAGACTCAGTGGACATTTCTAAAGGTCAAACATTTTGCAGATAGAAATGATCTTCTGTGAAATCCCTGTGATTGCTTGGTACTTTGTTTTAAAACATATGTTGCCCTCTTATTGCTGTGGCCATAGTTAGGTAACATCTGTCTATAAATTCAGCCTTGAAGCAAGTACGTGGCAATCAGGTGAGCACCAGATACCAGCAATCCTCTCTTGGCTATATAATACATAGTTGCCAATGATCTCCTGTCAGCTCACTGCCTGTGACCTTCATACACACCAAGAGAGTTTGATTGACAAAACAAAAATAGCAAAAAAGAAATAGTAGGGTCCGCCCACCCTACAAGGTAAGATGTCAGCCTACACTTCTCGCTCTGGGGTCAGGAGACCATTCTCTCAGATTCCTTACAAGCAGAGCTTCAGTCAGGCTGAATATAAGTTATCCAGGGAGTGCTCTCCAAAGACACCTGGAAGAAAACTGAAGTAAGCTAGAGGAGGGGAGGGAACCAAGTAAGGATGAGTCTCAAGACCCATAGCCTGGGGACTGCCCTGGTAAGAATCTGCCTTCCAATGCAGGGGACGTGGGTTCGATCCCTGGTTGGGACCTAAGATCCCACATGCCGTGGGGCACTAAGCTCATGCACTGCAACTAGAGGATCCCATGTACCCCAGTGAAAATCCAGCAGAGACAAAATAAGAATAAATTAAAGGCCCATAGCCCGAATCTCATCAGTGGGCTCTGAAGCACAAATTGCACAGCAAGGTTGTTTGCCTGTGGGGCAAAGGAACCTAACTTTTGTGTTCTCTGATTAGTCACTGGCCTCTTGAGTGGAAGAGTTAACCTGCAAGGCTTTTCCCAGCAAAGTGGCCTCCATCAGCCAAGGGCAATTCTCCAGAGATGGGCGCAGTTGGGAGTCACTATCAGCGGCTCTCACCCCCAGGAGGCGGGTACGGGATGGTAAAATGGGGTGTGAGCTGGGCACCAGTGGACACAGACCACTTCAACTCAGAATTTTCCCCAACAACGTTGAAGTTAGAGGCAAGCAGAGATCCAGAGAAATGTGAGGAGCAGAGGGGCCTGAGTCCTTGTTCATGACAGAAGGAACATGGGTATGTTTAGGACTCAGAAGCAACTCTGGAACACCAGGAACTGACAGCGGGGAAACAGGGAGAGGTCCTGGGCTACTCTGGGCCTAACCGTGCAGTCCTTCCTCTGCAAAGTCTTCCGACAAGGCAAGCTTGGCAGGCCTGTGGGCCTTCTGTGGGTTTCCTCTCCTGCTACCTTTCAGCTGGCTGCACCTCCTCCAAGTTTGTTTTCTCCTAGGAAATCGAAGCGGACTTCTGTCCTACCACATGACAAACATTTTATTTTCTTGGCACCACCCCAAGAACCAGCCAATGCCAGGCTCCCAGACTTAACTAAATGAAACATTCCAAAACCTAGAAAATCTTTTTCAGGGTTTTTTTTTTCCCCATGGGGAAAAGAGGAAAGAAAGAAAATTTTAATCTTTTTAATCCAGTGTCTATAAATTTCAAAGTTTTTCACATTTATTTTCTATAGCATGTCCTCCTACTTTTAAACAAACACATGTAAAATAAAGAATTCATTTTTAAATGGCTTAACAATAGGCAATGCTCTGTCCCCAGGATAACATATTTTGAAATCACTTTTGCACTAAAATTGGATAATGGTTTCTAGCTTTGGAATGTAAGTACCTTGGGAAGCAAACACAATCTATTCACCACCTCACAATTAAATTATTTTCTAAAAGGCAGAACTCGGTTAGTAAGGATTGAAAGATACTGTCTAGACAGTTTCCTTCAGGCAGAATAAACGGTGAGTGGGCCGGCTGGCCACTTTGCTCTTTGGGAAATGGGCCATCACACACAGCTGAGGGTGCAGACAGAAGCATGTGCGGGGAAGCTCCACATCCTGACAGAGCTGGGATCTTCACGCTTCTCTGGGTTCCCTGAGATGGACAGTGCTCCTGTCTGCTGTACCCCTGGAACTGGAGATTCAGAAGCACATTCATCCTTCATTCTAGACCAGGACTCAGCAAATGCCAAAGGGAATTCCTCATACACTTTCCAGCCTGCCCCAGCCCTAGAGTCCTGCCCAGTTTGGGGAAGAGCCCTTTCACCAGTCTAGCTGCCCAAACCAAAAGAATTATGGTCGTCTTTGCCTTAAGAGTCAGACACGACTGAGTGACTGAACTGAACTTACCTTCTGTCTATTTCTCACAGCCCATCACCAATCCATTAGCTAATGCTGTTGGCATTACCCCTAAAACCAGAATCTGGTCCTTCACATCACCTTTCCCACATTTGGGGTCCAAGTCTCTCCCCCTTGCTTGGATCACTGGGGTTTCTTCCAACATGGGTCTCTCCCTATCTCAGTATCTCCCTCCATCTGTAGTTGGCCCAAGGCACTCCTAACAGAGAGACTCTTTGAAAACAAATCAGATCATGTCACAGTCCTCTGCTCAAAACCCTCCAATAATTCCCATCAGTATTTAAAAAACTGCCAGGCCTGATGGGAACCACCTCCCCACCCCCACAGAGACCACTTTACTCAAAGAATAAACATTAAGGCACACTGCCCCCTTGCTCTTTCTGGAGCACCACAGACATTATCTCACCTTGGGGTCTTTGCCTAGAATACTCCCTCTCAGAATCTATATGCTGATTTCCATGCCTCAGCAAGTCTTTCCTCAAATATCCCCTTCTTATTGTCTGATCTCCCCACTTAAATGGGGTCACAATGAGTCAGACACAACTGAGCGACTTCAATTTCACTTTCCCCATTTAAATACCAAGCCCCCCTGCCAAACACTCAGCCAGTCATTGCCCTGGGCCCTGAAGTTGAAAGTGTTAGTCACTCATTCATGTCTAACTCTGCCTGATCCCATGGACTATGGCTCTCCAGGCTCCTCTGTGCATGAGATTCTCCAGGCAAGGATACTGGAGTGGGTAGTCATTCCGTTCTCCAAGGGATCTTCCCAACCCAGGGATTGAACCCCGATCTCCTGCATTACAGGCAGATTCTTATCATCTGAGCCACCAGGGAAACCCTGCACTCAAAGTAAATAAATTGGCAACACAGACATGGCATTTGCCTTTATTGGAGGGTGATCACTTAGAGTTGAACTGTCTAATACAGTAGTCACTGATTACTTGTGGCTATTAAAATTTAAATTAGTTAAAATTAAGAAGATTTAAGAGTGATGCTGAAGCTGAAGCTCCAATATTTTGGCCACCTGACGTGAAGAGCCAACTCATTAGAAAATATTCTGATGCTGGGAAAAATAGAAGGCAGGAGGAAAAGGGGATGACAGAGGATGAGATGGTTGGATGGTATCACTGACTCAATGGACAAGAATTTGAGCAAGCTCTGGGAGATGGTGAAGGAGAGGGAAGCCTGGCGTGCTGCAGTCCGTGGGGTTGCAGAGTCAGACACGCCTGAGTGACTGAACAACAAGAAGACTGAAAGATTCAGAGTTTTAATCACACCAGCCACACTTCAAATACTCAATAGTCTCACGTGGCTGGTGGCTTTCAGGCTGGAAAGGCCAGCTGTGGAGCAGCAGCATCACAGGTTGATAGGGACTTTGTCTCTTGGCAGAGAATCTAGAGCTTGTGGACTCAAATTTCCACATTTAGAGGAGAGGAAACAGTGCTGTGATTCAGCACTTCCACACTAAACCCAGTTCTGATTCCTCAGGCCAATGTGCAGATAAGCACGACACGCGTGCAAGTCACCTCTGCTGACACATGAAAACACGAAGCAAAACCCCCAAATCCCTCCCTTTACCCTCAGCTATGAATATGTTCAATCACAAAGACAGAAAGAAGGACTGTTGAGGGCACATTTGTCTCTTTCTTTCTGCTGTTGCCTGAATCCCTTTCCTACTTGGTAGCCATTTCCTCTTTCACAAGACCCAGTGAAACATAGCTTTTTAGAAGCCAATAGAGTCCAGATGGATATCTTTCCCTCCTTGACCAGGAGGATGGGCAGTAGGTTTGGTGAATCATATGCTTGTATCCAGGGCCTTTAAGACACAAAAAGATACAAGGCAGTTCCTTACACGGGCTTTCCGGGTGGCACTCCTGGGAAAGAACCCGCCTTTCAATGCCGGAGACACAAGAAACGCTGTTTTGATCCCTGGGTTGGGAAGATCCCCTGGAGGAAGGCATAGCAGCCCACTCCAGTGTTCTTGCCTGGAGAATCCCATGGACAGAGGAGCCTGGTGGGCTGCAGTCTACAGGGCCACACAGAATTGGACATGACTGAAGCGACTTAGCATGCAGCCCCTCAGGCCCCGTAACTACAGTGTGGTGGAATCATCCTCCACCTGGGATTCATATTGTTCCCATTCAACTTCAAATCCCAAACACCTGTCCTTCCCCTGCTCTATGTAAGATACCTACAATTCTAACGTTTTTGGCTCAAATCAGCCGGAGTTCATTTCTTGCAGCTAAAAACCCTGACTAATTCAAATACACCATGTAAATTAAACTTCATCTGATTTTTAAGTGAATGTTTCCTGGTATTTGGGTTCATATGGAACTTTGAAAATCTGGCCATCTTTCTGGTATCCATGGAAGCTATTACTCACAGTGAACAGTAGCCAGAAAATAAACTGCTCGGACCCTTGAGCTTCTCATACCTTTAGAAGAATTAGCTGATTCAACTGGTTGTGTATTCAGGGATTAAGAAAGCAAAATGTAACCATTTCCAGATTCCTGGGTCATTCTAGCTTTGAAAAGCCCTTCAGGGAAATAGGTGGAAAGCTGAGGCTTCAAAGGCTCTGATGCTTCAGCAGTTCTAGTGATAAATACTTGTGACCTGAAGAAAGTTAGGCATCAATACTTTCAGTCATTTTCATCTACTCAGGAAATGTTTCCAAAGGGAAAGTGAAGTGAACAATGCTGAGGTAGTAAGAGAATTTATCAATGAGAGTATCCACAGGGTAAAACTGTTCATGAGTACTTAGGAATAAAATAGTCTCATATGTGAATTTACTATATTTAATTTCCATTCCCCAAATGATTGGGCATGAATTATTTTTCTAAACTGAAAGAGTCTGCATCAACCACATTGACCTAATTGATATTTATCACCAACTTACCCAATAAATGCAAAATGCATTCTTTTCAAATGCAAGATATAGGTCCATCGAGATAGACTAAATGCTGGGAATAAAAAAAAAAGAACCTCTATAAATTTCAACTGATTCAAAATCCTACAGAGTATGTTCTATGGCCACAATGGAATTAGATTAATAATATAAGATAGCTAGAAAAATATCAAATACTTGGAAATGCAAATAAATAATTCATATAGATCACTTATAGGTCAAAGAAAAATCACAGTGGATGTTAGAAAAGATTTCTAACTGAATATTAAAAGTAAAAAGGAATTCAAGTGGAGGAATCTTTTAACATTATGCTCCAAGATAAGAACAATAATGGAAAACCCACCTAAAGTTTGTGTAGCACTTTACAATTTACATATGTTCTGACATTTCACCTTCACACCTTCATATACATGGGCAGGACATCTAACATCGCCATCCTTCCATGGCATCATAAACAGGCCCGTGGTCTGCTGGCTGACTCATGGAGGGCTCACCTTGGCCCCTTGCCTGGCTTCCGGCCTGGTCTCGTGATCTCCCCTTACCAGCTTCCACTGTCTGCACTTGAGCAGATTCTGTTGCTTCCCTCTCAAAATATCATAGCTTCGTGAACACTTCTACATGGACTCACGTGTCTACCAACTTGCTGGATAGTTTGAAACAAGGTTATCTGGATTTAACTTCAAAACTCAGGAATGGGCCAGCCCACATCAAAGGTCACACACGGCTCATGGATATCATGTTGGACAAAGCAGAAGCAGAACTTTTCCATCAACACACAAATTTGACTTTGAATGCAGTCAATGACCAATGTTCTTCAGTAACTGGTAGCTCTTGCTATTTGAACAGATTTGGTACTGAAAAACTTCATTCCACTTTAAATAGTGACCACATTTCCATTGAAAGCACAGAAGAAAGTGTTCAATTTTGATATAAGCCTGAGATATGAAAGAGAAAAATTGTGAAAATTAATGTATTTCATATGTTTTTTAAAACTTAGGCTAAATGATAGTTTTGCAATAGTTTTAGCCCAGACAATGAATAAATCAAATGCTAACTTTAGTGTATATGTAGTTATAAAGACATGTAGTGTATATGTAGTGTATGCAGTGTGTATGTAGTTATAAAGTTATCAGGGGCTTCCCTGACAGCTCAGTTGGTAAAGAATCCACCTGTAATGCAGGAGACCCTGGTTCAATTCCTGCGCCAGGAAGATCCTCTGGAGAAGGGAAAGGCTACCCACTCCGGTACTCTGGCCTGGAGAATTCCATGAACTGTATAGTCCATGGAGTCACAAAGAGTCAGACACAACTGAGCGAATTTCACTTTCACTTTCATGGGTGATTCACCATTTAAATCACATTTGACTCTTACAGTTTGATTATAAAAATTTTTTTTAATTGAGGGCTTTACCAAACTTTTGATATTTAAATTGTTCCCTTCTAAAGTACATATTTGTTCAAAATCATGTTCTCGTTTCTCTTCTTCACTTGCTAATCTTGTGAACTCTTATTTATGAGATTTGGGTAGGAGGTCAAAAATTCATCAACATCACATTTATTGATGTCATAAAATTTGGCATTTTTTGCAAGATTTTTAATTTCCTTTGGCAACTGTTTGTAATCTTTTACATAACATTATTGTAATAATATTGTATATTATTGTATACTGAGAGTACTGTAATAATACTTTCAATCACAGGGTTGAGACTAGAAGATAATGTGAAGCCAGGAGAAATGTTTGATTCAGAATCAATTTTATACATAGTCAAAGGCTCTCGTCTACCTGCAGGGAGGTAAGTCGTATTCAGAACAAAGGGATCTCTCACTGCTCCTTCCTGCAACTACTGCAATACAAGACATTCAAGACAAAAGAAATCTGTGATTTAACTAAGCTTTATATTATTGAGTGAGTGTCATTCAGGAGTCATGCATATTATGGCCAAGGCTGCCTGGGCTCACCGGTCTATGCACTCTTCTCTTCCTCCTGGCACACTGCTCCCTCCAGCCCCCTAGCAGTCGCTGGATCTGTGTGAGCAGGTCTCATCAGTGGAACATGAGCAGAGTAACGGGGGTCCCTTCTGGGCTGAGGCAGAGAAGAACCAATAGATACTGCTGCATTGTCTTGCCTCCCTCATCTGACAGCCAAGTGCAAAGGATCCAGGAGAGGTTACCAGTACCCTAGGGAATGGTGGCTCTCTGCCTCAAGAAATAAACCTCTTTGGGTTAAGATACTGAGACTTTAGGGGTTTTAAATTATAGCTATTAGTCTACCGTGAATAATACCCAGGGTGAGACCGTACACCCAACTAACTGATATATCTTTAAGGGATTTATGTTACATGAATTACATCTGTCCTGGTACTTGGCAGATTTTGAACAGTTACAGTGGTTCATTTTTCAAGAATGTATTGAGTATTTACTCTATGTTTAGCAGTACATGGAACATGACAAGGGGGATCTAGAGAGGAGAAATTCTAAGAGAAAGATAGATATTGAATTCACCTTCACACCAGCTCACCTGCTATTATTCCATTCCTAGTTCATTGTTAGTCACTCACCACTTTTCTTGAGACCATAATGGCCTAACTTTAACCCAACCTTTTGGAATATATACATATATAATTGTTATATATATATATATATAATTGGATTTATGTTACATGAATTACATCTGTCCTGGTACTTGGCAGATTTTGAACAGTTACAGTGGTTCATTTTTCAAGAATGTATTGAGTATTTACTCTATGTTTAGCAGTACATGGAACATGACAAGGGGGATCTAGAGAGGAGAAATTCTAAGAGAAAGATAGATATTGAATTCACCTTCACACCAGCTCACCTGCTATTATTCCATCCTAGTTCATTGTTAGTCACTCACCACTTTTCTTGAGACCATAATGGCCTAACTTTAACCCAACCTTTTGGAATATATACATATATAATTGTTATATATATATATATATAATATTAATATATATACAATATATGTTATTGTTATATAATATATATGTTATATGTTAGTTAACATTATAATATATATTATATATATTATTTTTATATATGTACTTTTTTAGATTATTTTCCATTATAGGTTATCAAAGGATACTGAATATAGTCCCCTGAGCTACACAGCAGGTCCTTGTTGATTATCTATTTTACATATAATAGTATGTATCTGTTAATCCCAAACTCCTAATTTATCCCTCTCCCTCACTCACCCTTAGTAATAATAAATTTGTTTTTTATGTCAGTTAGTGTATTTCTGTTTTGTAAGAGGCGAAGAATCTGCCTGTCACTGCAGGAGATGTGGATTTGATCCCTGAGTCAGGAAGATCCTCTGGAGAAGGAAATGGCAACACACTCCAGTGGTCTTGCCTGTGAAATTCCATGGACAGAGGAGCCTGGTGGGCTGCGGTCCATAGGGTCACAAAAGAGTCAGACACGACTTAGAAAACAACAAAAACAACAATCCATCCTTTAAATCACACCACAGTGATGTCTCCACAGTGTCAATATGATCACATAATCCTCAGTTTAAAATCACTTGGATGCCTCCTCCCTTTGCTTTTATTTTCATCTTTAAAAGTTTTTTATTTCTCTTATGAAATCTATTTTTTATTTAAACTCTTTATTTTATATTGGAATATTACCTATAATAATATTGTAATAGTTTCAAGTGCACAGCAGAGGAACCTGATCATACATACACATATATCCATTCTCCTCCAAACTCCTCCCATCCCAGCTGCCACATGACCATTACAAGGATTCCTTGTGCTATAGAGAAGGTCCTTGTTGGTCATCCATTTGGAATAGAGAAGTTGTACAATCCCAAACTCCTTAATTATCCCTTCCTGCCACACATCCCCTCTGGTACCATAAGTTTGTTCTCTAAGTCTATGAGCCTGTTTCTGTTTTGTAAATAAGTTCATTTGTATTATTTCCTTTCAGTTTCCTCATGTATGCCTCCCTTTACTTATGAAATAAAGTCAAAACCTTTATCACAGTTTACAAAGGCCTCCCTTCATGATCCAGCTTCTGCTTGCCTTTTGTTGTTCAGTCACTAAGTTGTGTCTGATTCTATGTGACTTCATGGACTGCACCATGCCAGGCTCCTCTGTCCTTCACTATCTCCTGGAGTTTGCTAAAATTCATGTCCATTGAGTCAATAATGCTATCTAACCATCTAATTCTTCAAACTACAGCACAGTTGCACTCATCTCACACGCTAGTAAAGCAATGCTCAAAATTCTCCAAACCAAGGCTTCAACAGTAAGTGAACTGTGAACTTCCAGATGTTCAAGCTGGATTTAGAAAAGGCAGAAGAACCAGAGAACAAACTGCCAATATATGCTGTGTCATGGAAAAAGCAAAAGAGTTCCAGAAAAAAAATCTACTTCTGCTTTATTGACTACACCAAAACCTTTGACTGAGTGGATCACAACAAGCTGTGGAAAATTCTTAAAGAGATGAGCATACAAGACCACCTGACCTGCCTCCTGAGAAATCTGTATGCAGGTCAGGAAGCAACAGTTAGAACCAAACATGGAACAACAGACTGTTTCCAAATTGGGAAAGGAGTACGTCAAGGCTGTATGTTGTCATCCTGCTTATTTAACTTATATGCAGAGTATATCATGTTAAATGCTAGGCTGGATGAAGCACAAGCTGGAATCAAGTTTGCCAGGAGAATTATCAATAACTTTAGATATGTAGAAGACACTACTCTTATGGCAGAAAGTGAAGAGGAACTAAAGAGCCTCTTGATGAAGGTGAAAGAGGAGAGTGAAAAAACTGGCTTAAAACTCAACATTCAAAAAGCAAAGTATTGAAACTCCAATCCTTTGGCCACCTGATGCAAAGAACTGACTCATTGGAAACGACCCTGATACTGGGAAGATTGAAGGTGGGAGGAGAAGGGGAAAACAGAGGATGAGATGGTTGGATGGAATCACTGACTCGATGGACATGAGATTGAACAAGCTCTGGGAGTTGGTGATGGACAGGGGAGCCTGGGATGCTGCAGTCCACGGGGTCACAAAGGGTCAGACGCTACTGAGCGACTGAACTGAACTGAACCACCTTATCCTCTGCCATGCCCTCCTCCTTTTGTCTCAGTCTTTCCCGGCATCAGAGTCTTTTCTCTTTGCATCAAGGGGCCAAAGTATTGGAGCTTCTGCTTCAGCATCAGTCTTTCCAATGAATATTCAGTGTTTATTTCCTTAAGGACTGATCAGTTTGATCTCCTTGCAGTAAAAGGGCTCTCAACAGTCTTTTTCAGCGTAACAATTCAAAAGCCTCAATTCTTTGGTGTTCAACTTTCTTTATGGTCCAACTCTCACATCCATACACGACTACTGGGAAAACTAAAGCTATGGAGACCTATGCAGATGTTTGTCTGCAAAGCAATATCTCTGCTTTTCAATACTCTGTCTGGATTTATCTGTTTGTCTATCCAGTCTCATTTCTTGTGATTCTCCTGCCCCTTCTCTCTGTGCTCCAGTTGGATCAGGGGCTACTTGAAGTTCTTGCACAAACCATGCTCTTGGAAACCACTATGTCTTTGCCTCTTCTGTCCGCCCTATCCAAATGCTTCTCCCTCTCATTTCCTGGAGCAGAGCAGTTCTTTCAGGTCTCAGCTGCGTGTCGTCTGTGTTCGGAATCTCTCCCTTGTGTCCTGTTACATATTGTACCTTTCACTCACCCTTGATGGGTACCACATCATGTTTCCTTAGTCTACCATAGTTGTGCATACCACCTACAATTTGATAACTCTTTTAAAATGATGTGATAGCCTACTCTTTACCCTTATAGTCTCATGATATAGCAGCATAGTCTTGTCATGGACATGTTTAATAAATAATTGTTGGATGAATAAGTGATTGAATGGTATCAGCATTATATACAATAGAAACATGCATAGAGTTCAATACAAAGTGGTTATACAGTGACATTCTCAATTAAATGAAGTTAGCTTCCAACTTGTAGTCTATGCGGAATGTCCACAATAGGCAAAAAAAAGAGTCTTTGTAATTGTAATAAAGTTAAGCAATTTGAGATTGGAAGATTACTTTGAGGTAGATCTTACATTCTCAAGAATCTTCATTTACAAGAGGCAGCAGAAGGAGATTATCCACATCTAGAGAAGGTAAAATGAGGAAAGAGCAGAGGGAGATTTGAAGATGCTATCTTTGAAGATTGGAGTGATGTAGCCACAAATCAAGGGATGCCAGCAGCTACCAGGTGGTGGAAAGGCAAGGGATGGATTCTCCCTAAGAGCCTCCAGTGGGGGGTCAACCCTACAAATACTCTAATTCCGGTCCAGCAGTACTGACTAAAGAATTCTGTTCTCCCAAACTTGGGGAGGGGGATACACTGTGGGCCACCACACTTGTGTAATTTCTTACAGCAGCCACAGGAAAAAGCCAAGGTCTGTGCTCTCTCAGTTATTAGCAAAACATTCAAAAAGAGGTGGCATTTGAACTTGACCTTGAGGTAACTGGTTTATTTAGTGAGTTTAGATGTTAAAGGTTCACTCCAGGCAGAGACGGATAGCTTTTACATCAGCAAAGGTTTACAATTTTGAGGGGGGATAGTAAGGATATAAACAGGAATGCTAGTTGCTGTAACAGATAAGCCTGATATTACGATGGCTCAACATGATAAAGATTTATTTCTCTCTCACAACATCTAGTGTGGGTGTTCTGGTCAACAGCTAGCGAGTGCTTCGCTCACTCTCTGAGGGGCTTATGCTGATGGCAGCTCTGCCATTTGCAAGAGGTGGCTTTGAGAGCCGTCCAACATATTAACAAAGAAAAATCCACAGGGGAAATCTTTACGCTTCAGGCTTGAAACTTTTGAGAACGTTCCATTGTCTGTTGCTATGGGTTGAATGTTTGCGTCTTCCCCAAATTCATATGTTGAATCTAATTCCAAGTGTGAAGTATTGGGAAGTGGGGTCTTTGAAAGGTGGTTGGGTTGTTGAAGGTAGAGCCCTGACGAGTGGGATCAGCGCCCTTGTAAGGAGATGAGAGAATTTTGCTTGCTCTCTTCCCAGCTTCTGACAACACAACAAGAAGTCAGGAGTTTGCCAGCCGGAAGAACATTCTCATCTGAATGTGGCCACGCTGGCACCCTGATCTCAGACTTCCAACCTCCAGAACTGCGAGAAAATAATGTCTGGTTTGTTTTTTATTTTATAAGCTGTCCAGTCATGGTTCTTTGTTACAAAGGCCTGAACTACTGTAGTCAGTCACAGAGCCACACCTCACTTCAAAAAAGCCTGGGAGATGTAGGCCATCTGGGAGCCCAGACAGAAAAGAGGAAGCAGATCGGTGAACACATCGTCTTTCTTTTGGTGTTAAATATTTACTTTGATTTTCTTCCCACACAAGAACATATTCCCTTCCCAAGGGAGACAACTCAAAGCTGCATGCTCACTCCATCCGCTCCATCCCGGAATCACAGGTGATGGCAGAGACCACTCCACCCAGAGCCGAGGACCTATCATAACCCAATGACCTAGAAAAGACAATCTATCTACAAACTCCCACAGCACACGCTAACCAGTGACCCAGCAGAGACCAAATAAATTCCCCTTTTGTGAAAGGGGTACTGGGAGATGCACACAGAGAGCATGCAATGAGTACCCTAGGGGTAGGGGGAGTGCTTGCCAGACCCTGATTCTGTTCTCTGGGAGCAATTTCCATGTCCATGTTCCCATTTCACTAGACCTGCCCTCAAAGAGTTTCTTTCTTTCTTTTAATTGGAGTATACTTCATATACAATACTGCATTAGTTTCTACTATACAGCAAAGTGAATCAGTTATACATATATATACTATGCCAAAGCCTTTGACTGTGTGGATCACAATAAACTGTGGAAAATTCTGAGAGGGATGGGAATACCAGACCACCTGACCTGCCTCTGGAGAAACCTATATAGAGGTCAGGAAGCAACAGTTAGAACTGGACATGGAACAACAGACTGGTTCTAAATAGGAAAAGGAGTACGTCAAGGCTGTATATTGTCACCCTGCTTATTTAACTTCTATGCAGAGTACATCATGAGAAACGCTGGGCTGTAAGAAGCACAAGCTGGAATCAAGATTGCCAGGAGAAATATCAATCACCTTCTTTCTTTCTTTTAATTGGAGTATACTTCATATACAATACTGCATTAGTTTCTACTATACAGCAAAGTGAATCAGTTATACATATATATACTATGCCAAAGCCTTTGACTGTGTGGATCACAATAAACTGTGGAAAATTCTGAGAGGGATGGGAATACCAGACCACCTGACCTGCCTCTGGAGAAACCTATATAGAGGTCAGGAAGCAACAGTTAGAACTGGACATGGAACAACAGACTGGTTCTAAATAGGAAAAGGAGTACGTCAAGGCTGTATATTGTCACCCTGCTTATTTAACTTCTATGCAGAGTACATCATGAGAAACGCTGGGCTGGAAGAAACACAAGCTGGAATCAAGATTGCCAGGAGAAATATCAATCACCTCAGATATGTAGATGACATCACCCTTATGGCAGAAAGTGAAGAGGAACTAAAAAGCCTCTTGATGAAAGTGAGAGAGGAGAGTGAAAAAGTTGGCTTAAAGCTCAACATTCAGAAAACTAAGATCATGGCATCCGGTCCCATCACTTCATGGGAAATCGATGGGAAACAGTGGAAACAGTGTCAGACTTTATTTTGGGGGGCTCCAAAATCACTGCAGATGGTGATTGCAGCCATGAAATTAAAAGACGCTTACTCCTTGGAAGGAAAGTTATGAGCAACCTAGATAACATATTCAAAAGCAGAGACATTACTTTGCCAACAAAGGTCCATCTAGTCAAGGCTGTGGTTTTTTCAGTGGTCATGTATGGGTGTGAGAGTTGCACTGTGAAGAAAGCTGAGCGCCAAAGAATTGATGCTTTTGAATTGTGGTGTTGGAGAAGACTCTTGAGAGTCCCTTGGACTGCAAGGAGATCCATCCAGTCCATTCTAAAGGAGATTGGTCCTGGGTGTTCTTTGGAAGGAATGATGCTAAAGCTGAAACTCCAGTACTTTGGCTAACTCATGCGAACAGTTGACTCATTGGAAAAGACTCTGATGCTGGGAAGGATTGGGGGCAGGAGGAGAAGGGGACGACAGAGGATGAGATGGCTGGATGGCATCACCGACTCGATGGATGTGAATTTGAATGAACTCCGGGAGTTGGTGATGGACAGGGAGGCCTGGCGTGCTGCAGTTCATGGAGTCGCAAAGAGTCAGACACGACTGAGCGACTGAACTGAACTGAACTCTGTTTCAGAGTCTTTTCTAACATAGGTCATTGCAGAACATTGAGTAGAGAGCCCTGTGCTATACAGTAGTCCTTATTAGTTATCTATTTTATATGTACTAATGTGTATATGTCAATCCCAATCTCCTAGTTCACCCCTCCCCTTCACTTTTCCACCAGGTAAACATGAGTTTGTTTTCTCCATCTGTAAAGAGTCTCTTTCTTATTCATAAACATCATGGCCATATCCAAGATGTTCAGAGAGTAGACCTTCCCTGGATATACAGAGCTTTCATAGCCAGATTCTAGCTAGTGCAACTTCCAGGTATCTGAACAATGTCTTGCTTCGTTTCGTTTCTCCTAGCACATACTTACTAAGCTTACACTCTGCGCAAGGCCCCATGCTAGGCACAGGGACGTGGTTTAAAAACACAGGCGAGGTTCCTCTGTTCATAGATCTTACCTCCTAGTGAAGGAGACAGACTGAACGTTGTTTGAAAGTTCAGCCATTCCAAACTTTTCCAGTCTTGGCTCACAGTTTCTTTGGCAATGCAATTGCCTAAAAAAATTTAGTACACTCACGTCATTACATAGTTCTGGACGTAAACATAGATCTCAAATCTGTTTTTCACGAGTTTGCATCCGAGTCCCCATGCCTTTCTCTTTAGCTAATGGCAGCTACTTAATGGCCATGTGAAACCTCAGGCTCAAGGTGAGAGGAAGGCAAAGCCATTCACCTGGTCTTTATCTCTGTCTGAATCTCTTTATTCAATGATGAAGTCTTCCTGGAACTTCTACAGTCAAAACCTTTTCAGTTTTATTTATCCAAAATCCTCTAACAGGGATTCTTTCCATTTCCTCTGACACTTGCACTGAAACCAGCTATTACTTGCCTGGTCCCACTGTGATCATCTTAACACGTTGCTAAAATCTGTTTGCATTTGCAACACACAAACATGCTGACTTTTCCACCCACTTCCCTTAGAGAGTCATTCTCAGACTTTGGTCCCTAGAACAGCAGCGCGTCAACACTACCTGAAGGTCTTTTAGAAATGCAACTTCTCAGTCTAGACTTACCAAATTAAATGCTGTAGGTATGGTGTCCAGAAATCTGTGCTTTTCAAGCTCTCAGGGTAAGTCTGATATTCAGCAAAGCTGAGAACAATTGCTGTATGACTACAGGGATGGGCCTTCCATGTTATGACAGTTGGAAATTTACATGGTTGGAGCCGGAAGTACATGGTGGTGGTGAAAGTGAAAGTGTTAGTCACTCAGTTGTGTCCAACTCTTTGTGACCCCATGGACACACACAGAGGGCCCACCAGGCTCCTCTGTCCAAGGGATTCTCCAGGCAAGAATACAGGAGTGGGTTGTCATTCCCTTCTCCAGGGGATCTTCCTGACCCAGGGATCAAATAACACAAAATCATAAGAAGAAAGAAATCAACCAAGGTGTTAAGGCAATCATTTTGAGATATTGAGAAATTCAACGTTTGTTGTGGTTTTTTTTTTTTTTTTCAGAACAAAAACATTTAGGTAAGAATTAGAGGCTCTTTGAAGGTAATTCTATTCTTCTGTGATCCCTGTGCAAATAGTAGTTGATGTCACTGCTGCCGCTGCTGCTGCTGCTAAGTCACTTCAGTTGCGTCCGATTCTGTGTGAGCCCATAGATGGCAGCCCACTAGGCTCCCCCATCCCTGGGATTCTCCAGGCAAGAACACTGGAGTGGGTTGCCGTTTCCTTCTCCAATGCATGAAAGTGAAAAGTGAAAGTGAAGTTACTCAGTCGTGTCTGACTCTTCGGGACCCCCATGGACTGCAGCCTACCAGGCTCCTCCTCCATCCATGGGATTTTCCAGGCAAGAGTACTGGAGTGGGTTGCCATTGCCTTCTCCGATGTCATTTCAGCAGCTTCTGTTTCCTCTTGGTATAGGTTTCTTTTGCATCCTCTGTGGCCCCACGGGTATTGTCACTCATGAGATTCCGTGACTTTAGTCACAAGGGAAGGTGTCCGACTCAAGGCCCAGCTGCATCTGCAGTCTATCTCTGTGATATTAGCAATTATTACAGGGAAGGACGTGAGACTCAGGCATGATCAGTGAGATTCCAATCAGAACTAGTAACTAACACTTGGTACTGGAGGTCACAGCTGTTTGCTTACCTTTCCATAGGTCAGCATCAAACTTACCCTTTATGGTGAGCTGGGCCAATAAGTTCCCTCTTCTTTCTAGCATGTTTGAATTGAATCCTAATATATAGTCTTGGTAAAAATGCTTGACTCTCCTGATAGAGCTTATCAAGTCCAAGGCATTCTTCTATAGTACCTCTGCTGCTAAGCCGCTTCAGTTGTGTCTGACTCTGTGCAACCCCAGAGATGGCAGCCCACCAGGTTCCTCGTCCCTGGGATTCTCCAGGCAAGAACACTGGAATGGGTTGCCATTTCCTTCTCCAATGCATGAAAGTGAAAGTGAAAGTGAAGTCGCTCAGTCGTGTCTGACTCTTAGCGACCCCATGGATTGCAGCTTACCAGGCTCCTCCGTCCATAGGATTTTCCAGGCAAGAGTACTGGAGTGGGGTGTCATTGCCTTCTCCATAGTATCTCTACTAGAATGGAAAGAGAAGGAAAGGCAAATTTACTTTAGTATGAAGCTAGTAGGTCTTTCTCACTTTCTTTTTTTGTATTTTGCTTTACAGTTTTAAAATACATATGATCATTGTAGAGATAAACAAAAACAAAAAATGGACAGAAGTTCCTGTGGCCAAGTGGTTAGCACTTGGTGCCCTCTCAACACCGTGGGTTAGGTTCAGTTCCTGGTAGGGAACTAAAGATCCTGCAAACTGCATAACACAGCAAAAAAAAAAAAAAACTGTATTATAGAAAGCATAAGGAAACATAATATAGAAAGCTCATTAAAAAAAAAATCAGTATCCAGTGTGCCACTAAGTCTTAACAAAACTCTTCTACTATTGGGAGGTTGGGACTGACACATATACACTATTGATACAGCAGTGGCCACAGGACTGGAAAAGGTCAGTTTTCATTCCAATGCCAAAAAAAGCAATGCTAAAGAATGCTCAAACTACCGCACAATTGCACTCATCTCACATGCTAGTAAAGCAATGCTCAAAATTCTCCAAGCCAGACTTCGGCTTCAGCAATACGTGAACCGTGAACTTCCAGATGTTCAAGCTGATTTTAGAAAAGGCAGAGGAACCAGAGATCAAATTGCCAACATCCTCTGGATCATGGAAAAAGCAAGAGAGTTCCAGAAAAATATCTCTTTCTGCTTTATTGACTATGCCAAGGCCTTTGACTGTGTGGATCACAATAAACTGTGGAAAATTCTGAAAGAGATGGGAATACCAGACCACCTGACCTGCCTCTTGAGAAACCAAATGCAGGTCAGGAAGCAACAGTTAGAACTGGACATGGAACAACAGACTGGTTCCAAATAGGAAAAGGAGTACGTCAAGGCTGTATATTGTCACCCTGCTTATTTAACTTCTATGCAGAGTACGTCATGAGAAACGCTGGACTGGAAGAAACACAAGCTGGAATCAAGATTGCCAGGAGAAATATCAATCACCTCAGATATGCTGATGACACCACCCTTANGCAACAGTTAGAACTGGACATGGAACAACAGACTGGTTCCAAATAGGAAAAGGAGTACATCAAGGCTGTATATTGTCACCCTGCTTATTTAACTTCTATGCAGAGTACATCATGAGAAACGCTGGGCTGGAAGAAGCACAAGCTGGAATCAAGATTGCCAGGAGAAATATCAATCACCTCAGATATGCTGATGACACCACCCTTATGGCAGAATGTGAAGAAGAAATAAAGACCCTCTTGATGAAAGTGAAAGAGGAGAGTGGAAAAAGTTGGCTTAAAGCTCAACATTCAGAAAACGAAGATCATGGCATCTGGTCCCATCACTTCATGGCAAATAGATGGGGAAACAGTGGAAACAGTGTCAGACTTTATTTTGGGGGGCTCCAAAATCACTGCAGATGGTGATTGCAGCCATGAAATTAACAGACACTCACTCTTTGGAAAGAAAGTTATGACCAACCTAGACAGCATGTTCAAAAGCAAAGACATCACTTTGCCGACTAAGGTCCATCTAGTCAAGGCTATGGTTTTTCCAGTGGTCATGTATGGATATGAGAGTTGGACTATGAAGAAAGCTGAGCGCCGAAGAATTGATGCTTTTGAACTGTGGTATTGGAGAATACTCTTGAGAGTCCCTTGGACTGCAAGGAAATCCAATCAGTCCATCCTAAATGAGATCAGTCTTGGGTGTTCATTAGAAGGACTGATGCTGAAGCTGAAACTCCAATCCTTTGGCCACCTGATGCGAAGAGCTGACTCATTTGAAAAGTCCCTGATGCTGGGAAAGATTGAGGGCAGGAGGAGAAGGTGATGACAGAGGATGAGATGGTTGGATGGCATCATTGACTCAATGGACATGGGTTGGGTGGACTCTGGGAGTTGGTGATGGACAGGGAGGTCTGGCGTGCTGCAGTTCATGGGGTCGCAAAGAGTCAGACATGACTGAGCAACTGAACTGAACTGAACTATGTATAAGATAGATAACTGAAGCTGCTGCTGCTAAGTCGTTTCAGTCGTGTCCGACTCTGTGCGACCCCATAGACGGCAGCCCACCTGGCTTCCCCCGTCCCTGGGATTCTCCAGGCAAGAACACTGGAGTGGGTTGCCATTTCCTTCTCCAAGATAGATAACTAAGGATAGATAACTATAAAGTAGCACTTTATAGTTACAAGGAACTCTACTCAGTGCTCTTTGGTGACCTAAATGGGGAGGAAATCTAAGAAAAGAGGGGATATATGTACACATATAGCCGATTCACTTTGTTGTACAGTAGAAATTAACACAACATTGTAAGGCAGCTATACTCCAATAACAAAAAGAAAACACTCCCACTGTTTATGAATTTGGTGCTTTATCCAGACATTCAGCTGACATGAGTGATGCTGCTCGTAGTTCATAGATATACCATTCTCTGGAGAATCGTCCTTGTCCTGGGGAAACCACATTACCTGGAATGGACCTGGAAGCTATGCCTTTTCCCGGCAAGACCCTCCAATCAGTGGTTGATGAAATGGAAGAGAAGCCCAGTTTCCTTGCTTTAAAGGAGAGCATTTGTAGCAGCAATGATGTAAGAACCCCAGGGCTCCCTGAAGGAACAGTGTGAGTGTAGACTTTGGCTGATGATCCTCTAACTTCTTCCCTGGTTCCCTTCCTGAAGGTTTCTCCTGAGAATATCTCAGGTTCTGCTTCTGGGGAATCGCATTTAAGGCATCATCTTTAATCCCTTCATATTGCATAAATGTTTTGTAGCAGCAATGATGTAAGAACCCCAGGGCTCCCTGAAGGAACAGTGTGAGTGTAGACTTTGGCTGATGATCCTCTAACTTCTTCCCTGGTTCCCTTCCTGAAGGTTTCTCCTGAGAATATCTCAGGTTCTGCTTCTGGGGAATCGCATTTAAGGCATCATCTTTAATCCCTTCATATTGCATAAATGTCTCCTCCTTTTCATTCCAGTTGAAACTGCTTTTATCCTTTATCTCTCAAGGTGTACCTAACTCAAGTCTTTCCTATACAGAATGGTGCATTTTAGTGCATTACACCTCTACGAAAAATGCCTTTGAAGAAACTGGCTCTGTTAAAAGTGTTCTGTAAAGCCTACCTGAATCTTTACTCCCATCTCCCATTCACATCTAATTTCTAAAGCATTCTGCTTAGACCTTTAAAGTATTCTGATTTTACTGTATTTAGGCATTTGCGTGCCTGTCTTTCTTGAGAGGAGAATTTATCTTTCACCTATGTGCCCCTAAAGTGTGTGTCTTAAATGTCCTTTCAGGATGCAAACCAATAATATAAACTGGTGGGAATGCCTTAGCTACATCCTTAAGATCCTTTAAATCCTCCCTTGGCAGGGCTGAAACAAGAGCCCAAAGAAGAATACAAGCATCAGGTGACGTGAGTTCACACCAAGACGCTAGGGACATTGCAGGGAAAAAGGGGGATAGGAGAGAGGGTAAATTAGCAAGAGATCCTGATTTGCAGGAGGCTAACAATGTACTCATGGACAGAGACAGCTTTTACTGCACAGGAAGATGGGAGTCAGGTCTCCCGTGTTGGTCAGGTGGCATGGTGGAACATCGTGGCAGTAGGTGGCTCTGTTGTTATATTCACTATATGGTAAGACTTTACTCAGGTCCTTATCAGGATTGGGTTCTGTGTGAAAGATACCTTGGTCTCAAGCTGGTGAGGCCACCTGGGGATGGCAGGTATTGGCATGGCTCCCTGTCTTATTCATTCACAGATTTTCAGGGATTAGCTATAAAGTACAAGAAAACTAGCACTTCCCTGGTAGCTCAGCTGGCAAAGAATCTGCCTGCAATGCAGGAGACCTGTTAGATACCTGGGTTGGGAAGATACCATGGAGAAGAGATAGGCTACCCACTCCAGTATTCTTGGGCTTACCTGGTGGCTCAGATGGTAAAGAGTCCTGCTGCAAAGCATGAAACCTGGGTTTGATCCCTGGGTTAGGAAGATCCCCTGAAGGAGGGCGTGGCAACCCAGTGCAGTATTCTTGCCTGGAGAATCCCCATGGACAGCAGAGCCTGGGGGGCTATAGTCCAAGGGGTCAAAGGGTCATACATGACTAACTAAGCACAGAACAGCACAGCACAAGAAAGCTATCCATGATAGGGTGTCATCCTGGATTGGAACTCATGAAAGGAAGACTATGCCCTTGGGTTATAAAATTGACTCGTGTCAAAACTTCCCCTTCCTCGTCAATGAGGAACAATAGATAAGCTCCTTGGAAATTCTCCTATATCTTTCTAACACTGATTAAACAGGTACTGGTATTTGGATACATGGAATGGGAGATTTGCTATCAATTTTTGAAACTGTATCTTGACCTAAATGTCTAATGTTTTTTCTATAGTTACTCCTTTAATTGTACATTTAATGAAAAAAAATACTAGCAGTGAAACTTTAACACATCATTTGTTGTCAGCTATATTCTAACTTCAGAGATATTACAATGTGAAAAGCTATGCATCTTTCAACAAACATAATAGAGGAATATGTAGACTTTGGTGAAAAACCCTGACTTAGGGAGAAATGATTTGTGGAGAAATGACAATATCAGCAACACAACGAATAAGAAGTCCCTCAGTCATCCCACACTCCTGCCCCAACCAACAATAATTTAACAACCATCTGCACTCAAGGTGCCTTTATGGAAGCTGTGGGATCCAGAACCACATCCCAAGGGACTTCTGGAGAAACTGACCCACCTGTGCATTGGTAATAGGCACAGAGATCTTGGTCTAAGTGTAGACCCTGTGATGGCCCGTGAATCAGCTCTAGCTCCTCTTAACCAGGGAATGGGAACCTCTAAAGAACATTGCCTCAAACAATTACCTGTAGATGAGAGAATCCTTGTGGAAGTTCAGGTTTCCAGGGGAGAAGTGCCAGAACACCACTGAAGCAAAAACAAAACAAAACAAAACATGAGTTTGGATGCACTGAAGAAGGTAAAGGGACAGCTTGACTCTAGCCATATTAGCCTTCCCCGAAAGGTGGCAAAGCTTAGCGTCTAGGGAGACCTTCTTTACCTGTGACTTCTCACATGGGAGGGGGTGGTGTGGGGAGAGAGCATGTGAGTGAGCATTCAGCTTCCCCAGTTGTGCCAGAGGATGCCAAGAGGCCCGCTTCTCTCATGCCCCATCCAGAGTGCTGAATTCTGACTTAAGGGGAGGAGCAGCTGGAAGAGCAGCAGATAGGACTCTCGAGGGCAATTCAGTGATAAAGATACTACGAACTGTATCAGGGACTTCGTCAACAAGCTCACCTATGAGCCACTGATTCACCTCACCTGCGTGTGCATTCGCAGGTTCTTCAGTCATGTCAGACTCTTTGCAGCCCCATGGACTGTAGCCCGTCAGGCTTCTCAGTCTAGGGGATTCTCCAGGCAGAGTACTAGAGTGGGTTGCCATTTCCAACTCCAGGGGATCTTACTGACCCAGGAATCCAATGTGCCTCTCCTCCATCTCCTCCATTGGCAGGCGGATTCTTCACCACCGAGCTTCCCGGAAAGGCCTCACCTCACCTGCAGACTTCCTCACCTGCCACATGGGCCACCCTAGGGCTCCCTGTGCCTCACACACACACGTCTCCACCCTCTGGCCAGCTCCCTCTGTGAGCTCATAGCGGTGGTGATGAGAGTAAGCTTTGACACGTGGCCAGTGAGTATGTGCAGAAAGCCAGCCCAAATACGTGGACCAGGGAGAGACCACAAAATTGAGTTTTAGTGCCACCACTGAGAAAGCAAAAGGGAGGCTGTTAGCACCTGGCATGTTGTGCTGCATGATTAAAAGGAGGCTTTCAGTTCAGCTCACTTCAGCTGCTCAGTCGTGTCCAACTCTTTGCGACCCCATGAACTGCAGCATGCCAGGCCTCCCTGTCTATCACCAACTCCTGGAGTTTACCCAAACCCATGTCCATCGAGTCAGTGATGCCATCCAACCATCTCATCCTCTGTCATCCCCTTCTCCTCCTGCCCTCAATCTTTCCCAGCATCAGGGACTTTTCAAATGAGTCAGCTCTTCGTATCAGGTGGCCAAAGTATTGGAGTTTCAGCTTCACCATCAGTCCTTCCAATGAACACCCAGGAGATCTCCTTTAGGATGGACTGGTTGGATCTCCTTGCTGTTCAAGGGACTCTCAAGAGTCTTCTCCAACACCATAGTTCAAAAGCATCAAGTCTTCGGCGCTCAGGCTTCTTTATAGTCCAACTCTTACATCCATACATGACCACCGGAAAAACCATAGCCTTGACTAGATGGACCTTTGTTGGCAAAGTAATGTCTCTGCTTTTCAATATGTTATCTAGGTTGGTCATAAGTTTCCTTCCAAGGAGTAAGCGTCTTTTAATTTCATGGCTGCAATCAACATCTGCAGTGATTTTGGAGCCCCCCCAAAATAAAGTCTGACACTGTTTCCACTGTTTCCCCATCTATTTGCCATGAAGTGATGGGACCAGATGCCATGATCTTAGTTTTCTGAATGTTGAGCTTTAAGCCAACTTTTTCACTCTCCTCTCTCACTTTCATCAAGAGACTTTTTAGTTCCTCTTCACTTTCTGCCATAAGGGTGGTGTCATCAGCATATGTGAGGTGATTGATATTTGTCCCGGCATCTTGATTTCAGCCTGTGCTTCTTCCAGTCTAGCATTTCTCGTGATGTACTCTGCATATAAGTTAAATAAGCAGGGTGACAATATACAGCCTTGACATACTCCTTTTCCTATTTGGAACCAGTCTGTTGTTCCATGTCCAGTTCTAACTGTTGCTTCCTGACCTGCATTGAGGTTTCTCAAGAGGTAGTTCAGGTGGTCTGGTATTCCCATCTCTTTCAGAATTTTCCAGTTTATTGTGATCCAGACAGTTAAAGGTTTTGGCATAGTCAATAAAGCAGAAAGAGATATTTTTCTGGAACTCCCTTGCTTTTTCGATGATCCAGCAGAAGTTGGCAATTTGATCTCTGGTTCCTCTGCCTTTTCTAAAGGAGGCTTAGAAGCTTAAAACTTTGGCCACAAGAGGAAGCAAGAAACGTGGACCAGGCATAACCTTAGAGGGTCAGGGAAATCCTCAGAATCCCCAGCAGGGCTAATGATAGGTATTTCTTCCCAAGGACAGTTAGTAAAGATAGTAACTATTATTTCAAATGTGAAGAGAGCAATGCTAAACTTCAAAAGATATAAAAAATCAAGGAAATATGATACCATCAGAGGATCATAGTAATCTTCCAGAAATCAATCCCAAAAACATAAAATCTGCAACTTACCTAATATGGGCTTCAAGAATTCAAAATCACTGGTTTAAGGAAGCTCTACACAACACACACACACACACACACACACACACAATGAAATCAGAAAAACAAAACACAAACAAAATGAGAAGTTTGAGAAAGACATGGAAAGTGTGAAAAAGAACCAAAAAAACCTCTAGAGCTGAATTAATTTTGAAAATGAATTAATAAAAAAATGTAATAAAAAAGTGAATTAATAAAAAATGTAATAAAGAGCATCAACAGTAGAATAGACTAAACAGAAGACAGAATGAAAGATCTAGAGGATAGGAACTTTGAAAAACCTACCAGAGGAGAAAAATGAAAAAAAGAATTAAAAAAGAGAAAAGAAAGCCTACATGATCTATAGGACATCATTAAATGAACAAATATCAGAATCACTGGAGTTCCAGAAGGAGGTATGGGGGAAATGAAACTTTATTAAAAGAAATTATAGCTGAGAACTTCCTTAATCTGAGGAGACACTTGCACATTCAAGTTCACAAAGCTAAAAATCATATGATCATCTCAATAGATGCAGAAAAAGCATTTCACAAAATTCATTTATGATAAAAACCCAGGGTTAGGGTTAGGGTTAGGGGAAGAAACATATCTCACCATAATAAAGCCCACATATCATACTTAACAGTGAAACTTTAAAAGCTTTTCCTCTAAAATCAGTAACAAGACAAGGCGGCCACACTCATCACTCTTAGATAGAGATCAGGCAAGATGAAGAAATAAAAGACATTGAAATCAAAAAGAGGAAGGAAAGTTATTATTTGCAAATGATATGGTCTTATATATAGAAAATTCTAAAGACTCAACCAAAAAAATGTTGAAACTGATCAATGATTTCAGTCAAGTTGCAGGATATAAAATCAACATATAGAAATCAGTTGCATTTCTACATGCTAATAACAAAATAACTGAAAGAGAAATAAAGAAAATTATCCCATTAACAGTAGCAAAAATGATAACACATGTTTAGGAATATACTTAACCAAAGAAATGAATAATCTGTACTATGAAAGCTATAAGACTTTTATGAAAGAAATTGAAGAAGGCACAAACCAATATATCAAAAGAATTAACATTGTTAACATGTCCATACATCCAAAAACTATCACAGAGTCAAAGCAATCTCTATCAAAATTCCAACAGACTTTTTCATAGAAATAGAATGAAGAACCCTAAATCTTGTGTGAAATCCCCAAAGACCCCTACTAACCAAAACAATAGTGAATAGGAACAAACCTGGAAGCATCACATTTTCTGATTTCAAACTATACTACCAAGCTACAGTAATTAAACAGTATGGAACCAGCATAAAATAGACATAGAGGCTTGTGGAACACAAATGAGAGCTAAGGAATAATCCCTCACATATATGAGCAAGTAATGTTTGACAAGGGAGCCAAAAAATGCAATTGGCAAAGTATAATCTATCCAATAAATTATGAAAACTGGATAACCACATGCAGTAGAATGAAACCAGACCTCTATCTAATACCACTTACAAAAATTAATTTGAAACAAGTTAAAGACTTAAACATACGACCTGAAAACATAAATCTCATAAAAGAAGCTCCTTGACATTGGTCTTTCAAAAATTTTTCTAATAGGATACCAAAGTCCTTTGGATATGATGCCACTGAAATGTGAGCAGATATAATCTATGCCATGTATGTGAGAAGCTTTGCATGTACTCTTATAGTGTGGTTTGCTCTCTTGTACTCCTGTCATCTGCCGTGAAAGCCACAAGGCCTAAGCAATCTGCATTCCTTCAGCCTGGGTCCTAAAAGGAGAAATGTGGAGCAGATTTAGTCCTATACTGCAGTCTGAAGCAGACCTGGTCCAGCAAGCTCCTAAAGAGCCATCTGGGCACAAAATGTTTGTACCTCTGTCAATGAGATTTGGGAATGATTTATTATGCAACATTATTGCAGCATTCTTAAAAACTGACTAATTATGGTCCAGATCCCCCAAACAAGTAGAATCTCAAAATCTTTCCCAAATTTGCTGAATGGTTCAAGGAGACCTATGGCATCTGGAGTAGGCCCTGACATAGCAGAAGCATTGATTTGGACAGTGGATTTGGGGCTCTGCACCTTATCTTCTTTGAGTTATCAGGCTCAGGCTACTAGACAGACTTATCACATCTTTGAAATACCATGCATGGGGCAAATTCTTCCTACAGCAAATTTTTTTAGGGCTTCCATTGACGGTAATTGAGATGAAGTAGGCTGTTTGGACTGGGAGCAGGGAAATGGTTTAAACATTGTCCGAAGCATCTCTTGGTTACCCTGTGTGCAACAGAAGTCACTGCAAGCAAGTGAGTCTGAAAGGCTGGACTAGTACCAGATATGGAGAATGTAGGGAAATTAGCTGCTGAAACATGGGAATGGGAGCCTGAGCACAGAAAGATCATCCGAGAGGCATCAAAACCACACACTGGAAAATCCCAGAGGTGAAAAGTAAGTGAGGTTCAGTTCTGGAGTGCAGGCAGCATCTGGAGTGTGGTGAAAGAGGCAAGTAAGTGTCTGTCCAGTTCAGAACCACGACCCACTGGTTCCAAACCTTTTTGACTGGATCTAGCTGCTTTGGGGGCTTCCCTAATAGCTCAATTGGTAAAGAATTCCCCTGCAATGCAGGAGACCCTGGGTCAGGAAGATTCCCTGGAGAAGGGATAGGCTACCCACTCTGGTATTCTTGGGCTTCCCTTGTGGCTCAGCTGGTAAAGAATCCATTTGCAATGTGGGAGACCTGGGTTCAGTCCCTGGGTTGGGAAGATCCCCATGGGAAAAGGAGGGGGAAAAGGAGCAGGGAAAGTCTACCCACTCCAGTATTCTGGCCTAGAGAATTCCACAGACTATACAGGCTGCTTTGGAGTGAGCACCAGAGCCAAGGTCTCAGGTGCGACAAGGTACATGGTGGTTCCTGACTCTGGTTTTCTGCCTGGTACCCCTATGCCTCTTGAACTCAACCTCAGAATTTTTCATCCTGGTCTGAAAAACTGAACCTGCCTTAAACTCCAGGTCTCTAATGGAGTCCGTGCTTCCTGACACTGCTGGCTCCTGGTCTGCCAGTCTGCGTATTGCTTGTTCCTAGATTCCCAGAGTCACCTGGCTGTGTCTTCCTGGACCTCTGCTACACTGACCCCTGGAAGCTGAGTGACAGACAGCCTCTGTCACTGAGCCTGCCCACCCCTGCTCCCCACTTAGCCCTGGCTCATGTAGGGGCGCCCACAGTGTGCTGTCTTGGCCTCAACTCCTGCCTCTTCCTCACAGACCCCGCTGTGCCCCATGGCTCATGGGCCAGAGAAGTAACTACAGCTTCCGTGTGTGACCTTCTTCACTTTGTGATCTCAAAATACTCTTTGATAGATGTGGTCTTTTGGTCCGCATTAAAATATAAATCCCCCACGGGAAACACCCTATTAAGACTTGCAGGTATTACTAACTTAGGTCTTAGTGTGAATGAAGTTATTGGATGTTTGCCCCCTTAAAGCAGTCTTTGATGGAGTAGGGGAAAAGTAGAGAAAGCACAATCACCAAATAGAGACTTAAGAGAGTCGGAAGGATGCCTGTGGAGATAAGGCAAGGACACAAGAGGGGAAATTTTGGTCCCCATTTTGTCTGGGACATTAAATGTGGATAATAGTTCCAGGTGCTTTATTTTACCTCAGCAGATAGAATTTTTGTTTTGTTTCACTCTTCTTAGTAGCCTTACGTGTATTTGTTTTGGTCGCGCTGGATCTTTGCTGCCTTGTCCCGCTTTCTCCCGTCCTGGTGAGGGGCCGTCTGTGGTCGTGGTGAGGGAGCCGTCTCCGGTCGTGGTGAGGGGCCGTCTCCGGTCGTGGTGAGGGGCCGTCTCCGGTCGTGGTGAGGGGCCGTCTGTGGTCGTGGTGAGGGGCCGTCTCCGGTCGTGGTGAGGGGCCGTCTGTGGTCGTGGTGAGGGGCCGTCTCCGGTCGTGGTGAGGGGCCGTCTGTGGTCGTGGTGAGGGGCCGTCTCCGGTCGTGGTGAGGGGCCGTCTGTGGTCGTGGTGAGGGGCCGTCTCCGGTCGTGGTGAGGGGCCGTCTGTGGTCGTGGTGAGGGGCCGTCTCCGGTCGTGGTGAGGGGCCGTCTGTGGTCGTGGTGAGGGGCCGTCTCCGGTCGTGGTGAGGGGCCGTCTGTGGTCGTGGTGAGGGGCCGTCTCCGGTCGTGGTGAGGGGCCGTCTGTGGTCGTGGTGAGGGGCCGTCTCCGGTCGTGGTGAGGGGCCGTCTGTGGTCGTGGTGAGGGGCCGTCTCCGGTCGTGGTGAGGGGCCGTCTGTGGTCGTGGTGAGGGGCCGTCTGTGGTCGTGGTGAGGGGCCGTCTCCGGTCGTGGTGAGGGGCCGTCTCTGGTCGTGGTGAGGGCCGTCTCCGGTCGTGCTGAGGGGGTCTCTCCGGTCGTGGTCAGGGGGCCGTCTCCAGTCGTGGGGAGGGGCCATCTCCGGTCGTTGAGCGCGGGCCTTCCCCCGCAGTGGTCTCTCCTGCTGCGGAGCGCGGGGCTCTAGGCACACGGACTTTAACGACTGTGGCTCCCAGGCTCAGGAGTTGCGGCACACAGGCTCAGTCGCTTAGTTGTGGGATCTTCCCAGACCAGGGATGGAATTCATGTCCCTGCATTGACAGGTAGATTCCTATCCACTGTACCACTAGGGAAGTCCTGCTTTGCTTTTTTTGAGATTTAACTCTTACAGGGTCATTTCTGCTGTGAAGTGATACAAACTATTTGGAAAGTAAAAGGAAAGATGTTAAATATGGATGCATCCTTACAGTAAACAGAGTATAGGAGGATGGATATAAATGAATCACAAAACTGTCCGGCCATTGTGTCAGCTACAGCTAAGGCAACTCGAGAGTGGATTTATGTCAGAAGGCTGATCACTCTGCTTGATAGTATGGTGAGTTTCTTATTTGGTCATTCTATTTTAGAGGCTGATGCTAAGTATGCATTTTCAGGAACTTAGTCTTGCTGATGCATGCAATAGTGCAACCTCAAAGGACTGATAAGAGAACAAGGGGGAAGCGTTTCTAGCATGCATAACATTTTATACATTGTCAGTGCACCTGACTCCTAGAATCAGAATCAAAGGGAAGACAAATCAGTAGCAAGATGGTAGTGGTGGAAATGGAGGTGGGGGTGAAGAAAGGTTTGACAGCTAAGATTGAATACTTATAGATGCCAGGAACCATCCTGAGCACTTTATTTCTCATTTAGCCCTTAAAACAATCCACAGAAGAGTTGCTTTCAATATGCCCCCATTACAAGTTGGTAGGTGAGCCTCCAAGAATTTATTTCTCCAGGTTCTCAGACTAGAAAAAGCCTGGGCCATTCAAATCCAGGTAAGTGAGTCTATAAAACCTAATGTGGTGATCTCTGGCTCCACAGAAACCTGGAAGTGGACCTAGATATGGAAAAGTTGGCAAGCAGAGGGTGAGTAATGGGAAGGGAAGGCAGTGGGACAGAAGTCCAAGAGGAAAGAAACCAAATGGCTGTCTCAAGACTGGGTTGACTGTGTAAAATGGTAGGTTAAGAAATGCTCTGGTCTGCCTCGGTGTCAAAAGAGCCAAATCTTATTTTACATGTAAGTACATGTACCAGTCAATCCTAAAGGAAATCAACCCTGAATATTCACTGGAAGGACTGACGCTGAAGCTGAAGCTCCAATACTTTGGCCACCTGATGTGAAGAGCTGATTCATTGGAAAAGACCCTGATGCCGGGAAAGATTGAGATCAAGAGGAGAAGAGGGCAGCAGAGGATGAGATGGTTAGATAGCATCACTGACTCAATGGACATGAATTTGAGCAAACTCCAGGAGATAATGAAGGACAGAGAAGTCTGGCATGCTGCAGTCCATGGGGTTGCAAAGAGTCAGACATGATTTAGCAACTGAACAACAACATGTTTACATGGGTTGTGTTCTGCCTACAGTCTGAGAGTTGTTTGAGTGAATTGAAGAAATAAATAATGAAAGCAACAGTGATATTAGCAAATGAAAAAGAAGAAAGAACTGCTCCTCTAACACCCACAACTTGTCCCATCTCACACACTTGAAACCAATCAGGAATGAGAGGACAATTTGGGGATTCTCCAGAGATGAATCTCTGCTCTGAAACTTTTGGTGTTGAGATTCTTATAGTTATTTTCATTTATTTTGAAAAATTTAAAGTAAATTTTATAAATAATTTATTACAAAGTTTATAATAAAATATAAACGTAAAGTTTTAATTTGATAGACCTACGAGAGAAGTAAAGTGAAATATTCACAGAGTGACTTGTGGTATTCTCTTATGTCTAAAACCATTTTAGATATTTGTTGGGGAAGATACTACACAAAAGAATAACTCCCATATGGTCTGGGTCAATCATGTGGAAAAGGAATTTAAAATGATACACATTTAAATATCCTTACATTTAAAAAAGCTTCCCCATTTATTCTATTCACTGAAATGACATGAAAATTCTATGTTAAGTTGGGGGACCAAATTCATAGGATAATTCAAGCAGGGCATTATGTCCAATAAGACCTTAGTAACATATTTTAAGCTAAGTTAATCATAAGCAACTGAATAATAACTTCTTAAGGAATGGACTGAAAAATGGAAAAACCAAGAGATGACTATATCAAATATAACTTAAGACAAATGAAGCAACTCTACTAGCAAGCAATGAAAGATTCATAAACACCTTTCATAAGCACATCTTAGTGCTTATAATACTGTCATTTTTTCTGCTCTATAATCAAACCTACTTTTTTCCCCAGATACATTTCAGGAATAATTCTAGAAAACTAAGTACAGTTTCTAAATACACATGCATTACAATGTGTGTTGAGTTCCTGCTTTTTTTACATTAGGAGCATCCTTGTCATGTACTACTAACTTTTTCTTAGTATTTTCAGTGAGTTTTTCTATTTTAAACAAAATAAGTCTCTAGAATAATAGCATGATCTTAAAGAACATTCTGAGTTAATGAGATGTTCTATCAATATATTAATGTTGTCTGATTCAGTAGCCACCAACAACATGAGGCTGCTGAGCATTTGAAACTGGCCAGTATGACTAAGGAATTAATTCCAAATTTCATTTACTTTTAATAAATTTAATCTAAATAGTCATATATGACTAGTATCTACTGTATTAGATGGTATAATTCTAGAACATAAAAACTTGCCTGCTTAGAGAAAATCAAAAGTGGAGAGAGTTTTTTAAGATGAAGCCCTTTGTTATGTAATATCTATCATTCTTAGGTATTACTGTTTCCATTTTTCAGATGAGACAGTAATATTCGGAGAGACAAAGTGTTTTGCTCAAGGTTTTACTTGCCCCAGATTAGAGACACCAAAAGCTCGAGTTTTTCAAGGAATCCATGCTGCTTTAATTGCATAGAACCAGGCTATTATTAGCCTTTATATTGATCTCAGTTTTTTACTTTCAGAACTTAATGTTCATCAAAATGAATAGTTTATTATGTAAGTATGTAATAGTTTATTATGTACTCACAACTATTTATATTTTGAAGAAACTATTAGTTTGGTGCAAACACAACTATGGTTTCAGACCATGAGTTTTAAATCATTATAACTAGGCTAAAACACATCTTCATTAATCAAAACAGGAATCATTAGAGTCACATTTTTGCCAATGAGAAATAAGTTTGTTTATTCCTGTGGCATAAAAATCCATGCTTCATGATTCAACAAACTCTTGGAAAGCATTTTCTGCATCCTGCTGATTGTGGGAGTGCTTTCCCTGCAGAAAGTTGTCAAGTTAATTGAAGAAGTGGTGGTTGGTGAGTTCAAATGAACATGGCAGATGAGGCAAAACTCTGTAACCCAATTCATTCAGCGTTTGAAGCCTTGGTTGTGTGATGTGCAGTCAGGCATTGTTCTGGAAAAGAATTGGGCTCTTTCTGTTGACCAGGGCTGGCCAAAGACTTTGCTGTTTTCTGTGCATCTCATTGATTTGCTGAGCATACTTCTCAGATGTAAAGGTTTTGCCGGGATTCAGAAAGCTGTAATGAATCAGACCAGCAGCAGACCACCAAACAGTGACCATGACCTTTCTCGGGTGCACGTTTGGCTTTTGTTGTGTAAAAGAAAAGAAGACAACACTTCAAAATGACTTTTTTTTTTTTTAATTTTCACTCAGCTCATGAGGCACCCAATTATTGAGGTTTTTCACCTTTCCGATTTCAACCTAAAGTTGAATGACTGTAGAATTGTTGATATTGAGTTCTTCGGCAGCTTCTTATGTAGATATAAGAGGATAAGCTTCAATAATGACTCTCGATTGTTCGTTGTTAACTTCTGATGGCTGGCCACTATGCTGCTCGTCTTCAAGTCTTTAACTCCTTTGTAAAACCTCTTGAACCACCACTGCAATGTACCAGGAGATCCAACCAGTCCATCCTAAAGGAGATCAGCCCTGAGTGTTCTTTGGAAGGAATGATGCTAAGCTGAAACTCCAGTACTTTGGCCACCTCATGTGAAGAGTTGACTCATTGGAAAAGACTCTGATGCTGGAAGGGATTGGGGGCAGGAGGAAAAGGGGACGACAGAGGATGAGATGGCTGGATGGCATCACCGACTCGATGGATGTGAGTCTGAGTGAACTCTGGGAGTTGGTGATGGACAGGGAGGCCTGGTGTGCTGTGATTCATGGGGTCGCAGAGTCGGACATGACTGAGTAACTGAACTGAACTGAATACTATATTTGAACATACAGTGTGTGTGCTTCGTATATGGTATGTGTACTTGGTGTGCTCCATCGCTCGGTTGTGTCCAACTCTTTGCAACCCTATAGACTGTAACCCGCCAGGCTCCTCTTTCCATGGAATTTTCCAGGCAAGAACACTGGAGTATGTTGCCATTTCCTTCTCCAGGGGATCTTCCCAGCCAAAGGACTGAACCCACATCTCTTGTGTCTCCTGAATTGGCAGATGGGTTCTTTACCACTAGTGCCACCTGGGAGGCCCAACACTATATATAAGGATTGCAAATTATTTGGGGGATAATTTATAATCCTACCAACCAGGCTAGAGAGTATCTGTTTTGTCTGCATTAAGTATGGTCATTTAAGAAAGTCTTTACCAAGTAAATAAGTGAAAGATATTACACTTGATCTTAGTCAAAGGCTGAGAAGTGATTGAGTGAAAGATATTACTACTACTTTCTTTAAAATGTTTACATTTATTCAATTACCACAAGTGAGGCCAAACATTTCCACTTGTCTATTTATTCTCTAAATTGTCTGTTCCTATCCTTTTTTTTTAAGACCATATTTTTTTCTTGAGGCCTTCTCAGATGTAGGTCTTCTGAGGCTATAATGTGTTGGAAAAGTGTATTCAAGAAAAGCCAGGACTTTACAGAGTCTTTTTCCCTTTTTAATTCAGAGGTACAACTTTAAAAAACAGAACTGCTTTGAATAGTTGCATGGGTAGCTGCCCAAATATTTAAATATAGCCAATTTATTCTGTCCTGAGCTTCTCAGTACCAAGAGATTCTTAAGAAGTCTGTGGGTATACAGAAATGAAATCCAAAAATCATCATCATTATTATTATCATCAATAAGCAGTGATCAATGATTCCACTATAAAATGATTGAAGAGCAACCATCTTGGTACATTTCAATATCTATTTAGATCCTTAACTCCTGAGCACATTAGCCAGGGGCTAGAGAAATTTACTAGTTTAAAAGATGCTACCATTTGAAGATAAGCAAGAAAATAGCTCTAAAATAAAAATAAATATGATTTTACAGTTAAAAATACATATTTTACAGAGCTTTAAGAATATATCACTAAGTGAAGTGAATTACACCTATGAATTGAAATTTAGTGATGATGATAGGGGTTAATTGAATATTGAGTTTAATAGCTAATTAGTGAATCTCAAGAGATAATTATTTAAAATGAAAATCAATGAGGAACTGGGAAAATCAGCCTTTCTCCTGTTCCTTCTCAATCATTTGAACATGGAAAACATGTTGGGACATCACCTAGCTCAAATAAGATTTTGTAAAAGAGATAGTTCATTGTATACCTTCTGTCCATGGGATTCTCCACACAAGAAAACTAGAATGGGTTGCTATGCCCTCGTAGAGGGGATCACCCAAATTGAGGGTCTAACCCAAGGTCTAACATCTTCTGCATTGGCAGGCAGGTTCTTTACACTAGCACCACCTGGGAATCCTGTATAACTAATTGGAAGGCTGATATTTGGCGATACTTCGTTTGACTTATTTGCAAAGAAACTATAAGGCATATGAGTCCCAGTTCATAAAATAAGGGAATCTCCTTCTGGAACGCATCTTATTTCTTCAGCACCATTATATTTTTTAAACATTATATAACAAGTGCAAATGCTCATTTTTATAGTTTTCCTCCCAGTTTCTTAAAAATATACACATGAAACTGAACAGTCTCAAACAGGAGGCATACAAACATGAAAAAAATTCCATTTTTTCCTAGAGCAACTTTAAATGTTCTGTGCTGATTTGTCCCCCCACTCCTAATGGCATCCTGGAAATATTCTAAAACTTATTGGTTACTGTCTGACTAGATAGGTTAGGCTTTCTTAGGTTAAGGTGACAAATTAAAAATCTCAGTAGTCTAGCACACCAAAAATGTAACTTTTACTCATGCAAACTCAACTAAGGAGCTGGTGACTCTTAAGGGAAGCAGATGGTTGAGTGGTGTCTAAGAATCTACCTGCTTCCACACTGAGGCTTTATCATCTCAGTATATGTTTTCCAGCAGTGAAGAGTGGCTTACACAACTCTGAGAGTGAGTATTTCATTCATCCACCCTATCTCTGTCTGTGGATTTTGTCTTAATTTAAAGTGTTCCTATTCATCATGGGTTTCTTTGAGTGAAGTTTTATCTTTAAGAATATTTTGAAATATTTTAAATAAGATTTTAAATATTCAACTTTAATAATAAAATATCTGTCTTATTAATTGTAAAGGTTTGTAAACGTTTTAAAAGATGAGTCATCACTGAGTTTGGGGGCAGTCTTCTGAATCTGGCGCCTGAGGCAAGTGCCAGCCCTGACCTGGGTGGAGAGTGTTCCTCGGTCCTGGGGTCTGTGGCCGTGGGCTCTGGCTTCTGGTGCTTCTTCCTGTCCCATCACTGGCATTTGGTGAAAAACTCTGCTTCAGGGCTCAACGTTGCTTTATATATGACATAGTCAAAGATTTGTGGTTTCTTGGCAATATATTTCTCCCCAAAACCTAGCAGGCTTATGATCCATTTGCCTGCAATCAGTTCCATCATTGTGTTGATGACCACAACTGACATTTTCTTGGTTGTTATTCCTAAGTCTATTTCACTACACTGACTCAGTGCCATGCCTCTTTAGAAACATGCCTATCAGCAACTTTACTCACTTACTGTTGGTTTTGTTGTTGCTCTTTTTCTTTCTATTCTTTTCTTCATATTTCATTTTTTTAAATTAGAGGATTCTTACTTTACAATATTGTGATGTTTTGGCCAAAAGTCAACATGAATCACCATTAGATATTGTATGTGTCCTCCCTCACCTGCCTCCCAATCCCACCCCTCTAGGTTGTTGCAGAGCATTGACTTTGAACGCTACCCATTTAAATCAGGTTATTTGGTTTTATCATTGATTGTATCAGTTCTTTATATATTTTGGGTATTAAGCCCTTTCAAGAGACCACACTATAGACAGACATCACCAGATGGTCAATACCAAAATACGATTGATTGTATTCTTTAGAGATGAAGGTGGAAAGCTCTGTACAGTTAGCAAAAACAAGACCTGGAGCTTACTATGGCTCAGATCATCAGCTCCTTACTGTAAACTTCAGACTTAAATTGCAGAAAGTGGGGGAAACCACTAGATAATTCAGGTATGACCTAAATCAAATCCCTTACAGTGGAGGTGATGAATTGATTCAAAGGATGAGATGTGGTACACAGAATGCCAGAAGAACTATGGACAGAGGTTCATAACATTGTGTAAGATGTGGTGACAAAAACCATCCCAAGAAAAAAGAAATGCAAGAAGGCAAAGTGGTTGTCTGAGGAGGCCTTACAAATAGCTGAGAAAAGAAGAGAAGTGAAAGGCAAAGGAGAAAGAGAAGGGTATACCCACTTAATACAGAGTTCCAGAGAATAGGAAGGAGAGAAAAGAAAGCCTTCTTAAGTGAACAATGCAAGGAAATATAGGAAAACAATAGAATGGGAGACTAGAGATCTCATCAAGAAAATTAGAGATACCAAGTGAACATTTCATGTAAAGATGGGAACAATAAAAGACAGAAATGATATGGACCTAACAGAAGCAGAAAATATTAAGAAGAGGTGGCAAGAATACATAGAAGAACTATACAAAAAGATCTTAATGACCAGGATAGCCACAATGGTGTGTGAAGTCAAGTGGGCCTTAGGAAGCATTACTAGGAACAAAGCTAATGGAGGTGATGGAATTCCAGTTGAGCTATTTCAAATCCTAAAAGATTTGTGTTGCACTCATTATGCAAGCAAATTTGGAAAACTCAGCAGTGGCCCCAGGATTGGAAAGGTCAGTTTTCATTCCAATCTCAAAAGAAAGGTAATGCCAAAGAATGTTCAAAATATCACACAACTGTGCTCATTTCACATGCTAGCACAATAATGCTCAAAATCCTTCAAGCTAGGCTTTGACAGTATGTGAAATGAGAAATTCCAGGTGTACAACCTGGATTTAGAAAAGGCAGAGGAACCAGAAATCAAATTGCCAATATTCATTGGGTCATAGAAGAAGCAGGGGAATTCCAGAAAAAACATCTACTTCTACTTAATTGACTATGCTAAAGCCTTTGACTGTGTGGATCACAATAAACTGTAGAAAACTCTTATTAAAGAGATGGTAATATCAGACCACCTAACTGTCTCCTGAGAAACCTGTATTCACAACAAGAAGCAACAGTTAGGACTGGACATGGAACAATGGACTGGCTCAAAATTGGGAAAGGAATAAGTCAAGGCTGTATATTGTCACCCTGCTTATTTCTCTTCTCTGCGTAGTACATTAATACAAAATGCCAGGCTGGATGAATCACAGGCTGGAATCAAGAAATTACTGGGAGAAGTATCAGTGACCTCAGATATGCAGGTGATACTACTCTAGTGGCAAAAAGTGAAGAGGAACTAAAGAGCCCTTGATGAAAGTGAAAGAGGAGAGTGAAAAAGTTGGCTTAAAACTCAACATTCAAACAACTAAGATCATGGCAGCCAGTCCCATAACTTTATGACAAATAAATGGGGAAAATGGAAACAGTGACAGATTGTATTTTCTTGGGCTCAAAAATCACTGTAGATGGTGACAGCAACCATGACATTAAAAGACTCTTGCTCCTTGGAAGAAAAGCTGACAAACCTAGACAGAGTATTAAAAAGCAGAGACTTCACTTTGCTGACAAAGGTCTGTATAGTCAAAGTTATGGCTTTTCCAGTAGTCTTGTACTACTGTGGACCATAAAGAAGACCGAGTGCTGAAGAATTGATGCTTTCGAACTGTGGTGCTGGAGAACACTCTTGAGAGTCGTTTGAACAGCAAGGCTGACTCATTGGGAAAGTCCTTGATGCCATGAAAGACTGAGCAACAAACCCCTGATCAGATATATCATTTGCAAATTATCCTCTATTTGGTAGGTTATCTTTCTCTTTTGTAGATCACTTTCTTTTATGTGCAGAATCTTTTAAATTTTATGTAATATTTGTTTAGTTTTGCTTTTGTTTACCTTGCTTGGAGAGTCACCATTTATTGAAGAAATTATCTTTTTCTATTGGAGTCTTCTTTTCTCCTTTATTGAACACTGTTGTTGTTCATTCGCTAAGTTGTGTCTGACTCTTTGCAACCCCATGAACTACAGCACGCCAGGCTTCCCTATCCTTCACTATCTCCTTGAATTTGCTCAAACTCACGTCCATTCAGTCAGTGATGCCATCCAACCATCTCATCCTCTGTTGCTCCATTCTCCTCTAAGCCTCAGTTTTTTCCAGCATCAAGGTTTTTCCCACTGAGTCAGCTCTTTGCATCAGTTGGCCAAAGTACTGGAGCTGCACCTTCATCATCAGTCCTATCAATGAAAATTCAGGGTTGATTTCCTTTAGAATTGACTGGTATGATCTCCATGTTGTCCAAGGGACTCTCAAGAATCTTCTCTAGCAAATGACTACTGGAAAAACCATAGCTTTGACTATACAGATCTTTGTCAGCAAAGTGATGGCTCTGCTTTTTAATATGCTGTCCAGGTTTATCATAATAGCTTTCTTTCCAAGGAACAAGCATCTTTTAATTTCATATCAGTTGTCTATATATGCATGGGTTTATTTCTGGGCTTTCAGTTCTGTTCCATTGACCTATGTATCTGTTTTTCTGCCACTACTATACTGTTTTGATTACTATAGATTTGTAAAATAGTGTGAATCAGGGCTTGTGATATTTATGATTTTCTTTTTCTCAGAATTGTTTTGACTATTCAAAGTTTTTGTGCCTCTATATAAAATATAGAATTTTTTGTTCTATTTTTATTTAAAATGTCCTTGGGACTTTTTAAGGGATTTTATTGGCTATGTAATTGCTCTGAGTAATATGGACAAATATCTTTCCATTTATTTGTGTCTTCCTCAATTACTTTCAAGAATGCCTTAATAGTTTTTAGTTTATAGACCTTTCACCTACTTAAATTTATTCCTAGGTAATTTATTTAGGTGAAAGACAGGGAAGCCTGGCGTGCTGCAGTCTATGAGTTGCAAAGAGTTGGACATGACTGAGCGACTGACCAACAACAGTTATTCTTTAGTTATGATTGTAGTTGGGGTTGTTTACTTAATTTCTCTTTCAGCTAGTTAATTGTTAGGATATAGATACGAAACTAATTTTTGTGTTGATTTTTGTACTCTGCAACTTTACTGTATTTGTTTATTATTTATAATAGTTTTTTTCCAATTTATTGGTGGAGTCTTTAGGGTTTACTACTATAAAATGATTGGAGAAGGAAATGGTAACCCACTCCAGTATTCTTGCCTGGAGAATCCCATGGACAGAGAAGCCTGGTAGGCTACAGTCCATGTGGTCGCAAAGAGTTGGACACGACTGAGCGACTTCACTTACTTACTTACTATAAAATGACATCTGCACATAATGGCAGTTTTACTTCTTCCTTTCCAATTTGGATTCTTTTATTTCTTTTCCTTGCATGATTGCTCTAACACTTCCAATACTATTTAAATTGAAGTGACAGCAGTGAGCATCCTTGTCTTGCTCCTGATTTTAGAGAGATAGCTTTCAGTTTTTCACCACTAAGTATGATATTAGCTGTGCCCACCTACTTTAATCTTTGCCTTAAGTCATTTTGTCAAACTCAAAGTTTTACTGGGTGCCATACATTTAGTCTTTGTCTTAAGATCCTTTAATCAACAGGGAGTTTATCCTGGCATTTTATTAGATAAAATGTATTTTTAGAACCCATCTGTTTTTGGGGGAACTGGAAAAAAATAAAGCTTTTCCAAACCTTCAAGTTTCTGAATTTCAGGAATCCCTCTATTTTTTCTCATTTCTACTTGCAAATTTGCAATTGTTTTCTTAGTTCATCCCTTCTTGTAACACTTTTACCAAAGGCAACGAAAAGCAATCAACAACTAAGGTCTCATTTTCCAGTCTCTATCTCTGCAACTCAAGCCCATTAGCTTTACAAGGCCTTCTGTCTTGGGCAGACTGCTGCTGCTGCTGCTGCTAAGTCGCTTCAGTCGTGTCCAACTCTGTGCGACCCCACAGATGGCAGCCCACCAGGCTCCCCCGTCCCTGGGATTCTCCAGGCAAGAATCCTGGAGTGGGTTGCCATTTCCTTCTCCAATGCATGAAAGTGAAAAGTGAAAGTGAAGCCACTCAGTCCTGTCCAACTCCTAGTGACCCCATGGACCGCAGACTACTGACTTCAAAAGATGTCCATATCCTAATCCTGGAAAACTGTGGAAAGGGGGGTTGAGATTGCAGATGGAATGAGGTTAATTCTGAATCTCATCTTGGCAATCATTCTGCACTATTTAGATGGCTCCAGTCTAGTCATGTGTGTTCTTAAAAGTGAAAGAGGGAAGTAGAAGAGTGAGGCAAAAAGATTCAACATGAGGATTATACAGGTCCTTGGTACTTTTGGTGATGGAGGAAGGTGGCCAAAATTCAAGGAAGGTGGAGATTGCTAATACTGGGAGTAACCCTTAGTTCACAGTGAGTGTGGAAACGTGAACCTCATTCCTACAAGGAATTCTGCAGGGAACTGAATTCTGCCAGCAACCCAAATGAGCAAGGAAATATATTCTAGAAAAAGAATGCAGCTTGCTGTCCCCTTGATGATAGTCTGGTGAGGTTTGTGTAGGACCTCTCACCCAATAGATCTTTAAAATAATATTGTGTTACTTTAAGTCTAAATTTGTAGAAGTTTGCGGAGAAGGTAATGGCACCCCACTCCAGTACTCTTGCCTGGAAAATCCCATGGACGGAAGAGCCTGGTGGGCTGCAGTCCATAGGATCGCTAAGAGTTGAACACGACTGAGCGACTTCACTTTCACTTTCATGCATTGGAGAAGGAAATGGCAACCCACTCCAGTGTTCTTGCTTGGAGAATCCCAGGGATGGAGGAGCCTGGTGGGCTGCCGTCTATGGGGTTGCACAGAGTCGGACACGACAAGCGACTCAGCAGCAGCAGCAGCTGTAGCAGTAATAAAAATCTGACATATCTCCAAAGTTATATCTGACAAGCTTTGTAACAAATATTTTGCTCCTGTACACACGCATCACTGTCTCTGCAGACTCAGATACATATTATCTTACCGCCCACCCTCTGACTTATAAGCCTCTACCAAATATTTAAAGTTTTTATTCCAGTGGCACCCTATTGCCAGTTTCAGATTCTACGTTAGTCAGAATAGGTTGAGTTATCCTATTACCACTTATCCTATTCTGGTTAAATGAATCAGGACTGTCAGTGACCTCAACAAAGGTTTATTTCTTACTAACGGAAAATTTGCTGTGAGACCAGCAGAACTCCAGAGCATCTGCCTTTTAAGAGGTGACTCAGAGATCTAGCCTGCTTCCATCTTATGGCTATTTAATCTAATACGGATCTTTCAAAGGGTCACAGGAGAGAAAGAAAATACTGGGAATCTCCAAGGATTTTCACTTTCTCAGATCAGAAACAACACTTGTCCCTGTTGCCTGTAGTGCACTGGCCAGAATTAAATCAAAGCTCTGCACACCCTTTAGAGAGATGAGAAGTGCAGGGCTTTTGTGTGCCCAGAAGATAATTGATATTAATGGTTCACTTTAATAAAATGTGGTCTCAAAAGAATTCAGACTGGTCCACCTGAGAAGCAGGATTGAACGAAATGTTCATTCAGAATCCCAAACTGTGGACTACATCTCAAGCTTTCCCAAGAACTTATTCCTCAAGTCCCACTTAACACAAAGCCAACTATAGGTTTTGTAGTCCAGCTCTTGCCCAGCTCTATGCCCAATGAGATACAATCTTCCCTTCTATAAGTAAATTCAAACCTTTAGGAATGGTTTGCTCAGAGCAAACCTTTCCTGGACTTGATGTGGGACAAGAACTTCTTTCTTTTCTCTTGTGGAAGAGAAAAACTCCAGTTTGCCCTACTTACTCCATGACCAAAGATGCTGATGATTTCTTTCATTTTTTTTTTCCCTTCCCAATGTATCTAGGAAAACAAAGTGGACATAAACAATCAATAAAATGCATTATAGGGCTATATATAGAGCTATTTCTTTATGGTACTAGCACTAAAACATTCTAGAACTTCAAAGGAAGAAAGAGATTAATGAGAACTAGAAGTAGTCCTTAAGAGTTCCTGAGTCAGAATTCACTAACTCAGGTGCCAGGTAATGTGATGGTTACTTTCATGTCTCAACAGGGTCATGGGCTGTCTGACCCTCATATTTAGCCAAACACTATTTACAGTGGGTCTGGAAGGGTGTTTCCGAATCAGATTAACATTTGAATCAGTAGACTGAATAAAGCAGATGGCCCTCTCTATTGTGGGCAGGCCTCATCCAATCAGTTGAAGAATGAATAGAGCAAAAAGGATGGGTAGGAAGGATTCCTCCAGCCTGACTGTGAACTGGCACACTGGCCTTTCCAGCCTTCAGACTCAGCTTGGAACAACAGCTTGGGTCTCAGACCTGCTGACTTCTGGACTGGAACTCAAACAACGAACCCTCCAAGTTCCTGGGTCTTTGGACTCAGAGTGGAGCTACGTACACATTGGTTCTCCTCAGCCTCCAGCTGACTGCCTGTAGACCTTGGGACACTTCAGGCTCTGTAACTGTAAAGTCAATTCCTTATCATATATCCTTTCTATGTATGCATGTGTGTATATGTTTAACATATAAAATTATGTGTGTGTGTGTGTGCTAAATTGCTTCAGTTCTGTCCAACTCTGTGCAACCCTACAGACTATAGCCTGCCAGGTTCCTCTGTCCATGGGATTTTCCAGGCAAGAATACTGGAGTGGCTTGCGAAGTCCTCCTCAGGGGATCCTCACGACCCAGGGATCGAACTCGTGTCACTTAACATCTTCTGCACTGGCAGGCAGGTTCTTTGCCTCCAGTGCCATCTGGGAAGCCCACGTATAATTGCATGCTTGCGTAAATATCTTTATGTATATATATGCCAGGATTCCAGGAGACTGCCCTGCCTGAGGTCTCTGTAAAGTTTACAATGAGTCATGCTGAGGGAAAGCATGCATAAGTGGAAAAAAAGAGACTATGCCATGTTCTGCAATAGATGACAAGAAGAAAAAAAAAGTCAAGCAATGTTATATGAAAATAAAGATTCCCTTGAGGATAAAATCTTGCTGAGGTGTGCTCTGTACAGCCCCCATAGATCTCAACATCAGTCTGAGCATCTAATAAAGAACCAATACTTTTCTGAATATCATCAAAATTGTGGTGAAACTGGAGTAAGAGAAGTCACGTTGACGGGCACTACCTAAATTCACCAAAACTGCACGTGGAAAACTCCATGCACTGGTGAATCCTTCATCTGTATCAACATTTAATTTTACTTAACTCACTTCTGTTTCTATTTATTTTTCTAATATTAACCCAAAGGCTGAATCAACATAGTTCTAATGCTCATAATCAGATGGGTCTGGTACACTGAAAAAGTGTGTCTGTGCTCTCACAGAATGACACTAAAGTAAGATAAAGAGAAGTGAACCCAAAGCTGTTCATTCCCGTAAACGGATGAAACTAGAGCCATGCTCCCTGGAAAAGCATCAGCATGGTATTAAAAACAGTGAGGAGCAGTGGGCAATAGATGTTATCCATCCTGAATGCCACTTTCATGCTTCTAGATCTGCCTTCTGGGGCTGGGAGGAACAGTGCCACCTTACGAAGGAGCAGAGAAGCTACTGAGATTTGAAAAAGGATTTAAATAAAGACAAAACTAAAAACTTTTTCCACATGCTATAAGGTTTCAAAGAAATGATTTGCCTTGGGATATTCAGTAATCCACAAGGTGGATCTGAACTATTTTTCATTCTTTTTTTTAAAAAAATAATGAATTTATTTATTTCATTAAGGTGTCAGAGAGTTAATCCAAGTTGTAGTCATGAACATACATGCAGTGCATTTTATATGTTTTATAACTACAGTCTAGATGCTTTCTGTCACATAATTTCTGAATGGCATTTGTGTTAAGACTCTTGATAGTCCCTTGGACTGCAAGGAGATCCAACCAGTCAATCCTAAATATTCATTGGAATATTCATTGGAAGGACTGATGCTGAAGCTGAAACTCCAGTACTTTGGTCACTTAATGCAAAGAACTGACTCATTGGAAAAGACCCAGATGCTGGGAAAGATTGAAGGCAGGAGGAGAAGGGGACACCAGAGGAGGAGATGGTTGGATGGCATCACTGAAGCGATGGACAGGAGTCTGAATAAGCTCCGGGAGTTGGTGATGGACAGGGAAGCCTGGCATGCTGCAGTCCACGGGTCTCAAAGAGTTGGACACAACTGAGCAACTGAACTAAACTGAATATTTTTGTACAGTCTCTCTGAATCAAAAGTTTTCCACATGTTTCATCTTATTTCCCATGAAAACTCAGATTTCAAAAGCTATGTTTAGAAAAGCCTCTTTTCATCATCACAAATTTGAAATATTTCCTCATTTATTCTCAAACTTTATTGTTTATCAATTATTTATATCTATCTGCCTTTCTACTTTATGGTATATATTTTAATTTATATTTTATCCCTTTAAACTATACTATTTTATATTTAAACTTAATTTTATATTTATATTTGACTTTTTATACTATTTACTACACTGGCAACCAGGACATCTGGTTTAACAGATGTCCTGCTTTAACAGACTTTTTAACACCAGCTTTAACAGATTTTTTAAGCAATATATTTTAATTGTACATTTTATTCCTCCTAGATACAAGATTAATCAAGACATCTACCCATTTATACCAGCCACAATATAATTTTCAACTTTGATCTGAAGTTACAAGATTTTCATTTATCTCATGGATACTCCAAGTGCTTAATCACTGTAAGAATTTAAAGCTCTAATTAATACCAAGGAGAACCTCTCTATTGCAGTATAAAATTAAATTTGCAGAAAAATAGGTAGCTTACTTTCTCCTTTATTCTCTTTTCTCCCTCTGTGGTAAATAAAGCCCCCTCCCAAAAATGTCCATGTCTAAACTCTGCATGCATTCATGTGCGTGTCTGACTCTATGCAACCTCATAGACTGTAGCCCACCAGACTCCTCTGTCCACAGAATTTTTCAGGCAAGAATACTGGAGTGGGTTGCCATTTTCTACTCCAGGGGATCCTCCCAACCCAGGGATGGAACTGCACTTTCTGCATTGGCAGGCAGATTCTTTACTCTTGCACCACCTGGGCAGGCCCTAGGACTTAAGAGTATGTGTCCTTTACATGACAAAGAGGACTTTCTGCAGATGCAGTTAAAAATTTTGAGATTTGAGAGATTATTTCAGATTATCAAGTGGGCCCAGTGTAATCACAAATGTCCTCAAGAGTGGAAAAGGGAGGAAGAAAAGAAGGTCACAGTGATGCTGTGTGAAAAGCACGTGACTCTGGCTGGGTTTGAAAATGGAGGAAGGGGGCTGTCACCACGTGCTGTGGGCTGTGCCTCTAGAAGGTGGAATAGTCAGGGGATCTTTCCTGGAGCCTTCAGAAGGGGGCGGCTCCTTGACTTTAACCCAGGAGACCCACTTCAGACTAGCAACCTACAGAGTTGTGAGATAATAAATTTTTGTGGTTTTAAGCCACCAAAATTATAAGTAATTTGATATTGATACAACAGCAGTAAAAAACTAATATTCCTCTCTTCTTCCTTTATCTATTAGCAAATATTTATTAAGAACTTATCCCTACTAAACATTGGGAATGAAAAGAAAAATGAGATGATTGAAAGTATAGCTGTTTTTTCCTATTTTAAAATTCATAACTACCATATGATCCAACAATTCCAGTCCTGGGTATTTTTTTTTTAAGAGAATAAAAAGACAAACTTTAAAAGGTATATATACCCCTATGTTCATTGCAGTACTATTTACAATAGCCAAGATATGGAAGTAACCTGTGTATCTATTGATAAATGAATGGATAAGGAAGATGTGGTTAATGGAATATTAACCATAAAAAAGAATGAGATCTTGATATTTCTGACAACACAGATGGACCTCAAGAGTATTATGGTAAGTGAAATAAGTCAGACAGAGAAAGATAAATACCATATGATTTCATTTTCATGTAGATTCTAAACAGTAATACAAAAGAAGAAACTTAACAAAATAGGGCCAGACCAATAGATAAAGAGAAGAAATTGGTGGTTGTCCAAAGGGAAATGGGTGGGGCAAGAATGAAATAGGTGACCCCATAGATTGTAGCCCGCCAGGCTCCTCTGTCCATGGGATATCCCAGGAAAGAATTCTGGAGTGGGTAGCCATTTCCTTCTCCAGGGGATCTTCCTGACCCAAGGATCAAACTTGTATCTCCTGCATGGCAGGCAGGTTCTTTACCACTGAGCCACTAAGGAAGTCGACAAGTATGGATATAATTTCCAAAATAGATTAAAATTTAAAAGCAATGTGTAAGAAGTAGGAATAATTCATGTATATAAGTTGGTATGATAAAGACTCACAGGCACAGGAATATGATTTCCTCCTGGTATTTGGAAGTAGGAAGTAGTCCTTATTTTTCACTTATATCCTTTTTATACATTTTGAATTTTGTATCTTGTGCATGTGTTAGCTATTTCAAAAATAAACACTGTTCTCTCCTTTGCAAGAAAACAAAGAGCTGGAACCCTGATTTTTGCCCTCCAGAGTGTCACACTCCTTTAAGGTGAAACAGACACATTAGATAACTCTAAACAATGAGGCAAGTGCTGTAAGAATAGAAATGTACAAGGTTCTTTGGGGAAACAAAAGAATCTTAATTCCTCCTGGAGGGGTTGGAGAAGCTGAGCCTTGAATGGAAAGAATGATTTAAGAGATATTTATACAACAGAGTCAATCAATACTACTTAATGACCACTTGAGATGTAATGTGAGGCTGCAAATAAGTAAAAAATAACTCACTGGTTCTGGTTCCAGCCCTCAGTGGATTGCAGGGCCATTCATTTTCAGCTCAGCAAACATGTATTACCACTTCACTGTGTTCCTAGCACCATGTTGAGCCCTGAGGATGAGAAATTAGATAAGTAAAGGTCCCTACCATCAGAGAATGTGAAGGTGAGTAATGTGGGGCAGTAGATGGCAATGATGGCCTCAGTTATTCACCCTTCCCTTTGCAGCACCCTCCCATCATGGACAGTTTACCCTGTCCTGGCCCTAGACGAGAGACCCAACCCAATGACTCAGCTAGGGAAATGACATGTTGCAGGCAGGATGTATAAGCCGGGATCCCAGTATGCCATAGACTTGAACAAGTCACAGCAACATCTCTGAGGTTTAAAATATTCATCCATTAGTTGAAGTGATTGATCACTTGATCCTCTAAATCACTTCTGGGTGGAAACTTTAAAAATCCATTATTTTTATCTTGGCTACCATGAACCACAATGGCAAAAATGACTGAAAGAGGAAGATCAAAGAAATTAATTTTTCTGTGTAGGAGAAAATGTTGGTTTTCTTGAGACATAGAGGAACAATCAATTTAGCTGAATTGTGCTTTTGTGCTTTTGTTGTGATTCCAACCACATGGAGTCAGTGAAGGAAAGAAAAGAACATTGAGTCTTGTTGAATGTGCAATTGATATTTATATTGTAAGTTAATGCATTTTTTAATCTTATTACTGCATAACAGGAATGAATCATTGCTTTTTAAAAAAAAAAAAACAAACTGATTTGTTCACATTGGAAAAATGGAGAGAAACAAAACTACGCAATTAGGCCAGCAGTTTAGCAGCCTCATTAAGTGGTGTGTATATTTTCCATACGCTCTCATTTCATTTTATGTAATCTTGCCATAAACATCAGGAAAGTAAAAACAGTGTACTCATTTATAAATCATATTTTATAGGTTAAATGCTGACATCCATGTCTGAGGCTTTCTCATTTAAATGTAACAGCATCTATTTCTTACACTTCAAGGAAATCATTACAAATGTTTTAGCATCAGAAAAAATAATTTCATTTTCCTTTGACTTACTTGGGAAAAATCCTTTATTTTTTATCCAGAAACATGTTATAATTTTATTTGTGGTTTTGAGTAAAACAGTGATGAATTCACTTTATCATGACACAGAATAATCTTTATTTTCACAAAACAATCCATCAAGTATTGAGTACTCAGTATACTATTGCACCAGTAATAAGGTGTATACAAAGAAGTAGGATGAGAGTGTAGCATTGGCTTTCAAGGACCTTTAAGTGTGCTTCAGAAGCTTCCCTGGTGGCTCAGCTGGTAAAGAACCTGCCTGCCAATATAGGAGATGCAAGAGATGCAGGTTTGATCCCTGGGTGTTTTATTTTTTATCCAGAAACATGTTATAATTTTATTTGTGGTTTTGAGTAAAACAGTGATGAATTCACTTTATCATGACACAGAATAATCTTTATTTTCACAAAACAATCCATCAAGTATTGAGTACTCAGTATACTATTGCACCAGTAATAAGGTGTATACAAAGAAGTAGGATGAGAGTGTAGCATTGGCTTTCAAGGACCTTTAAGTGTGCTTCAGAAGCTTCCCTGGTGGCTCAGCTGGTAAAGAACCTGCCTGCCAATATAGGAGATGCAAGAGATGCAGGTTTGATCCCTGGGTGGGGAAGATCCCCTAGAGAAGGAAATGGCAACCTGCTCTAGTATTCTTGCCTAGAAAATTCCATGGACAGAGCCTGGCAGGCTAGAGACCATGAAGTCACAGAGCTGGACACAAGAATGCACATACACACACATACACAAGTGCAATTAAAAAAAAAAACCCTGAAAAAATTTACCATCACAATAGATTGGATAAATACATTTTGATACACTCATGCAAGACTTCCCTGGTGGCTCAGATGGTAAAGCATCTGCCTACAATGCGAGAGACTTGGGTCTCATACAGTGATATACAACAATTTAAAGCAATGAACTATAGGTATAAGCTGCAATGTGAATGAATCTCACAGACACAATAAGAAGCCAGGTACCAAGCATATTCTGCATGGTTCCATTTATATGAAGTTCAAAAACAATGTTCAGTGCTGTTAGAATAGAGATTATCTATGTTAGTGATGGTGGTGGTGGTGATGTGTGTGTGTGCATGCATGAATTTGATCAGGAGGGAGTATGAAACTTTTGGGAATGCTGAAAATATTCTAACATTTTGATCCAAGTGGTGGTCATGTAAGTAATCGTATTAGTGAAAATTCCTCAAGCTCTTTTCATGCTTTATTGCGTATGTTATACTTTCATAAAAACAGTCATCATCATAACCACCATTATCACCATATCACCAATGTAGGTTGGAACCTCTACATTCTTGTCAAATTCTAAGCCTAGCTCACACTTGGAAAATTCTCTTAAGTTGTTTGAAATGAAATTAAATGCTCTTCTCTATTTTTCTATCTTCCCTTTATACTCCAATTAACAATTGATTTAACAGAAAGTGGCTAGTGGTTTCCCTCCAGCCCCAACTGCCATTGTATTCCACATACACTGACTCCTTAGGCCTTCTCTTCACCATCACTCTCTAGATTCTCAGTGCCCCTGACAGGTTTTAGTGGAGCAAGACACTCGAGGTTAGGGAGGAGATACCTTGAGGCAGAGATACCCCATGTCAGGTTGTTCTGTGCTGCTCACTTTTCAAAGATTATGTTCCTAATTAAGGCAGACTGGACAAATGGGGCCAAGTGGTGATCTTTTCATTTACAAAGGACAGCAAGTAAAGAGCCCGGTGGAAGCTGTGATTAACATATCACTTTAAATCAGGACAGGAGATGCACTGTCCTTTCTGTAAAAAGAATGCAACGTGATCTTTGGCAAATACAGGTGTGACTATTAAAAATCCTCCTGTTCTTGGTCCTCCTCTCATACAAAGCAACGATAACACGTAAGACTTCATAAAACTCGAAATAAGGAGCTGGTTGCAGTAACGTTTCTCTTTGGCCCTTGTGGTGAATGTTAATTCTGCTAAGTACAAAGGCAAGGCCTGTTCAGGGATCCATATACTTGGGAAAGTACTGGGTCTAGGGATCCCCTTGCGGCAGAAACAGCTCCATCTTATCTGCCTCCTTCCTACCAACTTTTAGCCTGGCTGGGATGGGCAACTTTCTCTAGTTTCTCTGCGTTTTCAGTGGACACTGTGGAAGGCTGCTGGATGCCTGGCTTTCTTGTGGGTGCCCCACCATAGGGTGGCCTTCCTGGCATGTGAACCCCAACAAGAAGATGCACTGGGCTGAACCACCATGGAGAGAACCAGGGGCTTTGGGATAACAGGAGCAGAGCTGGAGGAAGGGGCCTGGAAGGAGGTCCAGAAGGACCCTCCAAGAGCCTCACCGTGTTCTCCATGACAGAAAGCTAACTTAGGGACAACTGCCCCAGTGTCACTGGTCACAGTGAGCTGAGGAGGGACCACAGTGGCTGCAGGATACAGACGCTTGTCCTTTTCCTTCCTCTTTCCTGCCCAACATGCTGGAGGAACTAGGCCTTTCGGTAAGGGCGGGGGCAGGTGAGATAGTGTTTAAGGACCAGATCTGTGCCGCTGGCCTTCCACTTCAGAGATTAAAGGACGGAGCTAGAGCCTTCCTCGGGGACTAGATGGGATTTAAATTGAGTTTGAGGTTGAAGATTTGATACAGTCTGAGTTTTAAAACTGAAATTGGACACGTCATGCACTGCAGTGGGTGTGGGTTCCTTTCCTGGTCTGGGAATCAGGATCCCAAAGGCCACGTGGTGTGGCCAAGAAAAAAAAAAAAAAAACCAGAAAATGATAAAATCTGCCCATGGAGAACCATGGCTACGTCCTTTTAATGGGCTCCCTTTTTGTACTTTCAACCCTATGAGCATTCTCAATGCAAATTCTCTAAACTGCCAGCCAGATCATGGCCACACTCTGCACAACAACTTCCGCTGGCCTTCCATCACACTCAGACTAAAGCCCAGAGTGCTGTCTGTGCTCTCGCGTGGTCTGGCCCCCACTGCCTCTCTGACTCCAGTGCCACCCACTTGGTGCCTCACTCTGCCAGCCTGGCCTCTTTCCTGTTTCTGGAGCATGCTAGGTACATTGGGTCTCAGGGCCCTTCTGGTCCCTCTGCTGGAAACACTGTTGCCCAGATATGCATCTCTGTTCCAGCCTCCGCAAAAACGATGCATCCTCAGAGAGGCCATCTCTGATCTCTGGCAAAAATAGCAGTCACCTGTCCTACCTCAAAAGTCCTTTTGCTTTTCTGTCATAGTTCTCTGTACTACTTGATGGTATATACTATTTATTGTGTGTTTCCTCTGATAATATCTAAGCCTCATAGGGGCAATGATTTTGTCTCTTTTATCTCAATGTACTAGGCAAAGAGGGCCATGTATATAAAAGGTTTCAAAAATGTTCCTTGAGTGAATGCCTATCTGAAATGTTATTAAAGAAGAGTGAAAGTGAAAGCATTAGTCCCGCAGTTGTGTCTGACTCTTTTCTACGCCATGGACTGTAGCCCACCAGGCTCCAAATAATCGAACTGAACTTTGTACTTCAAAATAACATCTAACTATTTAAACCTTCTAAACTAGATCCTTAGTAAACAATATTAGATTGAAGACCTAGCAATAACAACAAATGTTGCTGTGAGTTGGTTTACTAATATGTAAAATTAAAGATAGGCTTAATCTATGACACCGTGAGTGAACCCTAGGGCAGTGGGGTTACTTTTATGGAAATTGGTGTATGTAGTAGGTTGGGGAAAAAAACCTAAAAACCATAAAATCTTTCTATTTTTCTCTCCTCCTATCAAATACTGATGTGCACCATTTTTCCATTCTTTGATTCTGGACATGACCACGTGACTTTCTTAGTGAATAGGACGTTAGGAAATGTAGGTATGAAATGTTGTTTTAAACTGGGGCTTGCTCTTGGGAACCAGGATCTCACCATATGGAGAAAACACCCTGTCATCTTAGCCAGCAAGACAACGCTTCAAACTCCACATGTCTCCATCTGCCTGAGTGGAACCAGAGAAAACAGCAGACAACTGCTCTGCTGATTCCGTGGAATGGTTGTTACTTTAGGCCACTAAGTTTTTGTGCAGTTTTTACACAGCAAGGGCTAACTGATACACTGTATTTGGGAGAACTGTGTACTAAATTAAGTTCCACTGTTAACACAATCAGGACACACAGATGACATCTTCTAGCTCATCTGTCAACCGGTGATATGCAGAGAATACAGGAACTTAAACAGGAAGTCCTCCAGAACTGGGTTTGAAATTAACTACACTACTTATTGGCTGTGTGAGCAGTTGGCTGGGGCAACTAACTGCTTAGCTTTTCTAAATCTTAGTTAAATATAAAATAGAGAACATAACTAAAGTACTGACCCAACCTCAAAGTCTGATCTGAGGGCCAGCAACATCACCTTGTGGGAGCCCTTACAAACACAGAATCTGCGGTCCCACCTCACACCTCCTGAGTCACAATCTGCACTTTGACAAGTTCTCCAGGTGACTCGGGGGCACATTACAGCTTGGGGAGAGCTATCAGCGCCCCGGCCTCACTCAGGATCACCACATCTTGAAGACCTCCAACAGGGAAAAGCCCACAGCTTCCTCCTGTCTCCCAGGGAAACTCGGTCTAGGCTATTTTTCTGGGCTTGCTCAACATGCAGACAGGCTCGGCGGCTTCCAGCTTTTCTTAGGGCCCAGCTCAAACTGCAGGTTAGGGTTTTAGCAGGAGTTGTCAGCGGGCCCTCAGCCCCCTCCGCTGAAAGATGCCCAGTTGGTTAACTTGTGATTACCTTCCTCTCAGCTCTGCCTGCAAGAGGTCAGGCTGTGCCAGGGGAACCAAGCCTTTCGGGTCTGCAGTCGCCTCTCGTCCTCGGGGCCTGGCTATGGTTCGCGCCCACATCCTGCTCTCACCCCTCAGCCCGCAGGGGCTGCCAGGCTGCTCTCTGCTCCCGGCCAGCGGGACCCGCTCCCGGGCTGAGCATGCCCAGTGCGGCCGCCAGTGCGGCCCGGTCCCCAGTGCGCAGGTGCCACGTCTCCGGGTTTTGGTGGCCGCCGGCCGGAGAAGGAGGCGGAGTGGCCTCAGGGAGGAGAGTCCTCCGGGAGGGAGTCCTGCAGCCGCGAGTTGTGAGGGTCCACACAAAGGGTGATGCTGGAAGGAGCGCCGTGTAACCCGTTTAGTGTGGGTGACTCGGAGTCACCCGGGGCCCCAGGCGAGCTTCCGCCCCTGCATCTCGGGGACCGACGTCTCGGGCGGGGGCGGGGGTGGCTGCGTCCCTGGGTTGCACTTGGGGGAAGACTTTTGGCAACCACTTGATCTTTCGGTGCCTCAGCTGAAGGCTCCGGGGCAGGGGCCGGGGTGGGAAGGACAGAGAGGAATATTTGCTTTGGAAGATTGTTTCGAGGATTCCAGGAATAAAACGCGTTTAGGACCGTGCCTGAAGCATTGTAAGCGCCTGAGGTGTTCCTTAAACAAAATGTAAACAAATAAACCCCCCCACCCCCAACCAACAACTGTGGGTCGGCAGCTGTCGCCGGATCTGATCCCTCTCCACTCTTTTAACCCCTACCCCCGGCCGGGCCCACGGCCCGTCTCCCTCCGGATGCCCCCACCCCTCACAGGTGCTGCTCGGAGGCGCCACCCTGGGCGCCCCCCGACCGGGCACCGGGCCTGCCTGGCGGCGCCGGGAGTGCCGGGGGCGGCCGGGGAGACCCCGCAGAGTCCGCCGCCGGGCGGCTGCCCGGACGCCCCACCCGCCGTTTCCGGGCGAAGCCCTCCACCCGGCCGGCCCCAGGCCCCCAGCGCAGGAGAGCCCCGCGCCCGCCGGCCCCCTCCCGGCCCCGCGGGATCGCGGCC
>SJXQ01005695.1:114692-136476 GCA_006408695.1 Aepyceros melampus
ACCGCTCCGGGGAGGCAGGGGCAGGGGCAGGGGCAGGGGCGGGGCGGGCGAGGGGCGGGCTCGCCGGCCGGCGCGGTCCGGGTGGAGGGGCTGGTGACGCGGGGAGCGGCTAGTGAGCCGCGCCGCACACAGGAGCTCACACACACGCGCGCACACCCGCGCGCGCACCCACTGGATCTCCAGGCGGCGGCCGCGGCCGCATCTCCGGCAGCAGCTCCGGGCAAAGTGACAGGTAGGAGAAGGCTTTCCGAGTCCCGCCCGAGGATGCTCCCTCCCGCCTGGGCCCGCGGGGCTTGTTTGTTCCCGGCGGGTGCGTCCCGGAGCGCGCGCGCGCACCCAGACGCCCTGCCCCGGAGCTGGTGCGGTGCCGGGCGCCCGGAGCGCGCGAGAGCTGGGGGTCCGCGCGGCCGCCCCTCCCTCTGCAGTCGTCGCCTGTTGGGTTTCCTTAGACTCTGTCCAGAGATTCGCTGCTTCTGGCTGGAAATAGCTCAGCTCGACGTGTATATGATTATTTCGGTTGGAAGTAGTTGGCACGGTGCAACGCATGTAAATGTGTTTGCGTGTGGCTCGCCTTACCTCTTCTGGGGAAATAATAGGTATGATTAATTGACCATTTCCACTTAAAACAACACTGATAGGGCGGCACTCCTTGGGGGCAGTGTTCCAGCTTCCTAAGATAATACAAAAGATGGAGACTAAAAGTGTCTTCAGAATTTTAAAGTTGCCTTTTTCTTAACTAATTAGACCCTACGTAGTACTGTTCTCCCTGTGGACGTTGTAGGCAGTTCTGTTACGGAAGTATGAAAATACTGAATCCTTCAGTTTCCCCGTGTGTTTCAGTGCAACTTTATCTAGAATCATAAAACTATCATTTTTTTTTTCTGGAGAAAATTGCAAATGCACATTATAGTTTCATAAATGTGCATGTGTTTGAGAGATGTCTGACTTTTTCTCTAAAACTTTGGAGGTGATTCTACTTATTGATCTACAGCACATGTTTGAAATTTAATTTTGGCCAAAACATCCATGAAAGGTCCATGGATTTTTACTGAAAATGTGATACATGGTGGCCTGTAAATTAAGTTATGCGTGTTTAGAGATAATCTAATAATTCTGTTTAATTATGTTTAAATAGTTATTTCATTGGCAATAACATCATTCAGACTTTAGCTGTATAATATCTAATACAGAGATAAAGTTTCCCCTTTGAAGAGAAATCAGATTCATAAACTGACCAGTAGAAGCAACTGGTGACTTTACCTGGGCAGTTAACAAAGTGTCTGAGGAACTGTGTTCTTCATAAAAAGTCATATTTTATCTGTATGTGTGCGTAAAATCTTAACTTATCCATCTAGTTTTTCAAGGCTCTTTTCGAGACTCATATATATTCAAAAATATATGCTTGAAACAAGAACCGAATATTTTGTTTGCTTTAAACTTCAGTGGCCTAAGTTATTGGAATCAGGTAGAAGAACAAAAATTTATCTGGGCAGGGCCATGTGATTTAATCTGCCTTATCTGTGTTATGTAATCTGACATGTGTTTTGATAGGACAGTCTTTCATATTTTTCAGCTAGTGTTTTAATCAATTATATCATCTTCCTTTTGACGTTTAATAAATGATGCCATCTTGGGAGAACACCTGTTTTCATAAAAATTCACTTTTTAAAAAGAAAACATTTGTTTTTGAATTGGCGTTTTTATGGACATGAGACTTGCTGCTGTAAGTGGTAACCCTTTGTATGCAATGTATTGTAACAAATGTGAAGGTACCTCATATTCGATTACGGATTATGTTTTCCTCTAATTGCACTATTACTCAACCATTCCAACTTAGTTTTGATTTAGCTTTGATGATATCACTACCTAGCTCTGAATTAATCAGTGAAAATGCTATTCTACAAGTAACTGTCAAAACAAAATTTCCAAGACTCTATTTGATCACTGGGTATACATGAATATGTGTCAGGATAATGCTACCTTTATTTTGCAAATGCACACCCACACAGAGAGCTTTGTTCTAAAATACTCTTTTGCAAGTTTTATATGGGTGTGCCTGAACAAATGTGATTGATGTTAAACTCCTTCTGTGCCCTGGAATCTTAAGAAGCTGTGCTTTTGCCTTATGAGATGGTGAAACAGGAAAGTTTAAAAAGTGTTCAGGGTTACCAGAATGATTTTGCAGAAATGGATTTTTAAATCTGTATCACCTCTTTGAAATGTTTCACTCCCGCAGTGGAGATGTAGCCAGTGTTTTGGCCCTCCTGTTTTGCTTAAAGAGCAAATCCAACACCTTTAGATTAGTGTGTACTGCTGATTTTAGCAACGTGGGACAGTTATATTTGGCAATCCCAAAAAAATATGGTTTTTTCTAGGATACTACCAAAATCCACTTTGGGGTTTGATTTATTAAGAACTGATACAATGACTGAGGCTTGACTAATATTCAGCTCTAACCCACCTTGCAAGTTAAAATTGAGGTAAAATTGAGCTTTAGCACTGATATTTTCTGTGAACCCATCACATGGCATGCCAGTTTGTGAAAAGATGTGATCAATAAGCATGTTTCTGGGTTTAGCATCTGCATTTTCTTCCCCACACTTTCAGATGTAGCTGGCAAGCTTAAATTATCAAATTCATTTATTCTATTAATTATATCTGTGGACTTAAAAAAAAATACATTAGTAATTAGGTGCCAAGGTTGATTTTTGCTTTAAAAACCTTATGTTGTGAAGAAAATTTATCTTTGTGATCACAGTTCATATGTGATATAGTCACAGGAAATAAAGGTTATGTATTTTGCATACTCTCCACAAATGTCTTTAACAGTAAGCTCAAGTATTTTGGGGAAGGTAAAGATACTCTTTGAAACTTAAGCTTATTGAGCAGATCACGGCTCAGTTTTCTTTGTTTTTGAGCACTTATAAACTATGGATGAAACAACATGTTTATTAGCACAAAGGGCACAGGTTTTTAATAAGCTGTCGTCTATCACAGTGAGTCCTGTAAAACCAAGAACTTGTGTGTTTGATATGCAGAATGAGGTCAAGGACTAGTGGAGATGCTTTAATGATCACAGTTGGTATTTCATGTCCAGACTGAAGTTTCTAAAATGGTTGCTTTTCTCCTTATAATGTGAACTTGTGGGCCTTTTTATTGTCTGTCAGAAAGACTTACCTACCTATGAGAAAATCAGTACCTCTCTTCATTGCTGAGTATCCGTGGCTTTACTGTCTGTGAAGATACTGTCCAGTTCTCAGTACTGTCCAGGCTGCATTTTTCTATTTCTCTGTACTGTTCAGGAACTATAATCGCCCTGTGTAGGCCTACCTTTCATTCCTTAATATTAATTTTTCTGTTTCATAGTTTCTCTTTCGATCAAGCCTTCCCTTGAAAGTAGAACTACTTCCTCAAGGTGTAATATTACTTATCTAGTTGTGCGTGAGGATTGGAATATTTCCTGCCAAATCAGTAAACAAGGATGCTGCAGTCCTCAGTGATTCCAGCTTCCAGGGCACTCAGGAAGAAGAATCCCTGTGGTCAGTAGCCATTAGGCTGCAGCCACTCCCAATAGGGGAGCCCTGAGGAACTCAGGAAGTGCAAAACATAGGATATTGGCCCCAGAAAGCCGAGAAGCATACGAAAGGAATGATTTCAGTAAGCCCAGACTTGCTTCTGAAGTAGACAACCACTAAATTCCTTAACTTGAGGTATCTGGTTTTCTTTCAGCTCAGTTCAGTTGCTCAGTCTTGTCCGACTTTTTCCAACCCCATGGACTGCAGCACTCCAGGCTTCCCTGTCCTTTACCAACTCATGGAGTTTACTCAGACTCATGTCCATTGAGTTAGTGATGCCGTCCAACCATCTCATCCTCTGCCATCTCCTTCTCCTCCTGCCTTCAGTCTTTCTCGGCATCAGGGTCTTTTCCAGTGAGTCAGTTCTTCACATCAGGTGGCCAAAGTATTGGAGTTTCAGCTTCAACATCAGTCCTTCCAATGAATATTTGGACTGATTTCCTTTAGGATTGACTGGTTGGATCTCCTTGCAGTCCAAGGGACTGTCAAGAGTCTTCTCCAACACCACAGTTCAAAAGCATAAACTCTTCAGTGCTCAGCTTTCTTTTTAGTCTAACTCTCACATCCATACATGACTACTGGAAAAACCGTAGCTTCAACTAGATGGGTGTTAGTTGGCAAAGTAATGTCTCTGCTTTTTAATATGCTGTCTAGGTTGGTCATGGCTTTTCTTCCAAGGAATTGACAAAAACACTTGAGATGCTGCTGTCTCCCTGGCTTTTGAAGTCCTAAAAATTCTCACTGTATAAAAGAACTCTCAACTTTTAGGTTGGGATTATTTTTTAAGTCAACATGTCTTATGTCAACTAAAAATTGAACAACTTGAGAGTTGCGGTTAAGTTGTATTTGGGGCAAAATGAGGACCATAGGACAGGAGGCAGCACCTCAGATGCTCTGAGAGCCTGCTCCAAAGTGGCAGTGAGGGAAGGTCGTTATATAAGGTTTTGGTGAAGGGGGAGTTCAATACCATGAAGCACTCATTTTATAAAAAGTTTTTTGCTAGTCATGAGGATCTGATGTCACCATGAAGGGATTTAGTGATTCTCTAGAAATGAGGAGATCAAGGATTGAGATCATAAAATGTGTTCCTAAGACCATCCTAAAGATCCGTGCCCCAGATTCCCTGGAGCACAGAGTGCCTCACTCCAGCGTGAACTCCTTCAGAGGCTGTAGAGTGTCAGCAGCTTATAGCAGCACCGGGGTCAGCCTCCGTAGAGGCAGATGGCGACTGCCTTTGTTGTTCAGGCGTTGGCAATGCTCTTGGCAAGTACCAATTTGAGTTGACACTTAGAATGATACAGATTTTGGCATATTCACGAGCTGGGATTCTGTAGATCTTCAGATATATAAAGGGGTTTACTTCACCCCAAGGAGAAGGTGAGCTGGGTGAAAATGCATCACTGAGTAGATGAGTGAGGAGTGTGAAGCCTGTTTGTAAAAATCTTCCCATTTTGACCAGTTGGACAATGAGGCCCCTCTCCCCCTGCCCACCCCCCTAAATCCCACTTTCTAAAGTCTGGTTAGAAGCTCATCTCTTTGGATACTTTTCTGATGCTGAAGGTATAAGTCAAGTTCAAAGAGTGGATGAAAGCAATCATGAGACTTTTTATGTATCAGCTGGGAGATTCTTATATTCCAGGGGATGAAGGGCCAGTAGAGGCTTTATTTTCTCTGTGTGAACTCCCATCTACTTTTTCTTGCCTTTTCTTTTTGGAATCAAAGTAAGATGAAAGGGACATCAATCAGAAGATGATTTTCTCTGCACACCCCTTTGCCTACTGCCTGGAAAACCTGAGAAGGTTGTGTACCATGTGACTGAAAGATAATGTTATCTTATCCCCTTGAGTCTCCTTCAGGCCGGGATCCTTTGAAATTTCACCTCTGGCCACCGAGCCACCCTGGGGGCATGCAGATTGCTGCTTTTTACATTGCCCTTCTTAAAGGTTCTTCTCCTCCTGAACAATTACAGGAGGTTGCTGGCTCCCTGATGTGAATGAAGTAGCCATTTGCTCGAAACAGGAGGAAGACAGTCACTCAGGAAACCTAATTGTGAGCAGCTCGTCTGGAGAGAGCAGGGCACAGGCCGGTGGAGTCACACTTGGCATCTTGCTGTCTCTACCAGGACTGGAGCTCTTCACTGCAGGACACACTGTGACGGCACTCTGCAGGTCCATAGAGCTCGCAAATGCATCTTTATTTTCACTTTCTTCCAGTTGACAGTTAAGGCAGCTATTGGAGCCGTCGATGAGTCTTGGCATTTAATGGATTGAAAAGGAAGCACATACTATGTGAGCCTTTAAAATTTTTTTTTGATAAGTATGTGTGTGCTAAGTCGCTTCAGTCATGTCCAACTCCTTGAGACCCCATGGACTGTAGCCCTCCAGACAAGAATATTGGAGTGTGTTGCCATGCCCTCCTCCAGGGAATCTTCCCCACCCAGGGACTGAACCCACATCTTTTATGTCTCCTGCACTGGCAGGCAAGTTCTTTAGCACTAGCACCACCTGGGAATCCCTTTGAAAAATATACTTTCTTGTAATTGTTTTCCTTTGTACTTCATTTAGTTTCAACAGTGTGAAGTTTCTGTGACTTTAAAGTGTTAGAATCAGGTGGACCTGTGCTCAGATCCAGACTATGTGTGGCATGTGGGAACTCTTGACACTTAGCGTCACTCAGAGCCTCCGTGGCCATGTCTGTAAATGAGGAGAATCGCGTATAGGGCAGAAGTACATGGCTATGCAGCTTGGATGATGTTGGGTGTTGCGTTACTGCTGCCTTTACTGCAACTGCTCTTGGTGCTTTTTCTCTTAATGCTGCTAGTATTCCTCCTCGCTCCCGCATTCTCCTCCTCCACTGGGGCAAATGCCAGTGACTTATCCTGCAAAGCAGGCTGTGCTAGTTCATATAAAACTTTTGATAAGGGACGCTTGTCCTGCCCTGTCTGCTAGTGTGGAAGTTTCAGTCACCTTTTAGGGCCACTGTGTGAATGCCAAGTCTTCCTCTGGGTTTACCTAACCCCGCCACTGCAGCTGGACAGAGGGACCTCACAGTAATTCAGCCCTAACCTCCTTGAAGTTCTGTGACCTGGGGGCTTTGAAATAGAACTCTGTGAGCAGGACGCAACCCCCAGAGCATCTGCGTCTCCCAGCCAGGCTTTAAAAAAAGACCGTCTGAAGCCAGTGAGGCCTGGGAGGAGCGAGGCATCCACCAGGATAATCTGGAGATCTGTGGGGTTTATGGGGACGTGTGTGACTCCTGCTTCCCCATGGGCTTCAGAGGCAGGAACACTGATGGCAACAGGAACAAAACCACAGATGTTGATTGAACACTAAAAAGTGCAGCTTAAAAAAAATAAAATTCTTTATTGAATTAATTACAATATTGTTTCTGTTTAGTTTTCTTGGCCTTTTGGCTGCCAGGCAGGTGGGGTCTTACTTAGCTCCCTAACCAGGGATCAAGCCTGCATGCCCTGAATTAGAAGGCGAAGTGTTGATTGCTGTATCACCAGGGAAGTCCCCAAATTTAAGTTAACCCTCCCCACAGCTTTTTATGGAAGCTCCTAAAAGTATCTGTTTTACATGTGGGGAAAGTGAAGCTGAGAGTTATTCACTTCAGGGAGTTAGAGATGAGAAGTCAAACCCAGGCAGACTGACACCAGAACTCAAACTTCTAACTGTTGTGCTGTGTTACCTGCCATCCAAGTACATGTGGCCGAAAGGTTTGCTACAATAACAAATTTTGTGAACACTATTTTAAGGGACCGGGTTGAGGTATGACAGAGAAGCTTCTGGCAACCCTGCTGTGACTATGACTGTGGAATTGAAATAGGAAATTGATACATGGGCTGGAAATCTGAAAGGGATGTTACCAAATGCTGCTCCAGGGTAGCCTAAAAGTTAGTTTATGAAGGACCAGCTTTTCCTGGGTGAGGTTCCTTAGGTTTCAAGCAGATGTGACCCACTCTGATTCCTCTGAGGGCCAGGTGAGCATCATGGGGCTGCCTGGGGTAAGCTTACGCTCTAAGACGGGGGTGGTGGTGGTGGGGGCCACGTGTGTCGGGAGCTCTGCCCTGGCCTTCCCTGGGGGGCAGGTCTTCAGATTTCTGCCAGGCCGGTATGGGGCTCATGGTTGCCAGCACCTCTCTGTTTTCAGAGGAAGCATGAAATCCAGATTTCTTTTAAGCTTGAAATATAATTACAAAACCTTTAGAAATAATTAAAGTAAAAATAAACATGTCAGCTTGTGGGGTGGCCAAACAAAACTAGAAATTAAACCACCATATGATCCAGGGAAAAACCACTAGACCATTCAGGTATGAAAGTGAAGTCGCTCAGTCGTGTCCGACTCTTTGCGACCCCATGGACTGTAGCCTACCAGGCTCCTCTGTCCATGGGATTTTCCAGGCAATAGTACTGGAGTGGACTGCCATTTCCTTGTCCAGGGGATCTTCCCAACCCAGGGATCGAACCCGGGTCTCCCACGTTGTAGACAGACGCTTTCCTGTCTGAGCCAGCAGGGAAGTCATTCAGGTATGACCTAAATCAAATCCCTTACGATTATACAGGGGAAGTGAAAAATAGATTCAAGGGATTAGATCTGGTAGACAGAGTGCCTGAAGAACTGTGGATGGAGGTTCATGACATTGTACAGGAGGCGGTGATCAAGACCATCCCCAAGAAAAAGAAATGCAAAAAGGCAAAATGGCTGTCTGAGCTCCCACTTCCAGGCTTTTGTCAGCCCTGTGAACTAGAGTCTTTATTAAGTGAGCATGGCTCCTTCTTTATTTGTGCTTTTCCCCTGTGGTTGAATTTCTTACAAAAGTGGTTATAGCCATTCATTTTGGATTCTGAATTTCTTCCGTGTTTTTCCCCTTGCTCATTTTTCTAAGATGTTAGCAAGTCTTCAGGGTTGTGGGAGGCAGGAATGGCTTTCTCTCCTACTTCACGGGACTCCTTGAAAATAAGAACCATTTAGTGGAGAAACGGGGATTTCATCCATGGGGACGTGAAGGTCTCTTGCCTGCATCACTGATCTGAACTCTAACCAGTCACAAACATGTCTGCCTGCTGTTGGGCGCTGTTGGGTTTGTCCTGAATCACAGAGTGAAGACCTGTTTCTGCAGGCCACAGAATTTCAACATGCAATCTCCTTACTAGCTCTCATCTTCCTTTTGGGTCTTAAAGGAGGATTTCCATTGGATCAGATGAGAAGGAAGTTCTTTGAACTAGGGCATCTGCTAATGCGCTATCACTGGATCAGTCACCAAAGCCCCCTTTGGAATTTCTGTTAATTTTTGGTTTTCATTGGCTTTTAAAATGACGGATATGATATATTAACATGATCCAATTGAAGTGATATTGCAGAAAGGAAATGCAGAAACAAAATATAAAATACCCTCTCCCACCTATACACATACACAGATATAACCATCGGCAGCAGCTTAGAGCATCTCTCTCCTCTCCTTTTTCTGTGCATATATATATATATATATATATAAGTATATACACATGCTTTTTTTCTTATTACATAAACTGGATCATGATGTGAAAGTTTTTCTACAACTTGCTTACTTGCCACTTAAGTGTTCATTGAGGTGATCATTTCATATCAGTATACTAGTTTTATTTTTTCTTTCTAACATTATATAAACGCTGGTAGTACCATCAATGAACTATGGAAGTACCATGTTTTATTTAACCATTCTCCTCTTCTCACTTCTGCAAACTGAAAAAGTGAAGATCTTTGTACCTATGTCTTCATGCACTCGTGCTAGAATTTCTTGTAGGTTCTTGTTGAGTCACTAAGTATTTGGTCCAAAGGATATGCCTGTTTTACTTGTTGAGAGTGCACTGTCACATTGCCTTTAAGGAAGGTCCCCATGGAATGTCTGTCTTGTGTCCCCTCACATTATGAATATGGTCTCTAACTGAAGCATGCCCCGTATCTTTCATTGCTTTAGTAGTTCAGTCAGACCTCAGTTATATACAGTATACCAGGAAAGGACTTTAGAAGTAGTCTATGTCCTTAAATTTCTTGAAAATATAATAATCAAAAAAGATTTACCAATTCATAGGTCAATTTAAGGACTTCTCTGGTGGCTCACTGGTACAGTATCTGTCTGCCAGTGCAGGAGACGCAGGTTCAATCCCTGGGTCAAGAAGGTCCCCTCGAGAAGGGAAATGGCAGTCTGTTCCAGCATTCTTGCCTGGGAAATCCTTGGACAAAGAAGCCCAGTGGACTACAGTCCATGGGATCGCAAAAGAGTCAGATACGGTTTAGGGACTTCAACGATTGGTGGCTCAGCGGTAAAGAATCTGCCTTCAGTACAGGAGACATTGGTTCGATTCCTGGGTCAGGAATATCCTCTGGAGAAGGAAATGGCAATTCACTACAGTATTCTTGCCTGTTTAGCGACTAAACGACAGCAACAAGCAGCCAATTTAAAAACTTGTTAGTAAAGAGAAAGCTTGAGTAGAATATGAGTTGAAAATCTATGTTCTGATCAATTTGATTAGCTGTAAAACTTTAGATTCTTCAGACCCAGGACGTATCACAAACACCCTTGAATGTATAGTCAAAAAAGTGAGATACTGCACAGCCAGCAAAGATTGATAATGACTTGGGAAAATCAAATTAATTTCATTGCTAAAAATTCTATCCAGGTGTATTTATATCTTTAGACTTTCAAATAATCATTTAAGAATATTTTTTACCTTCTACTTTCTAATTCTAGAATTACAAGATTCAGAGATAAATCTATTTTATTGAGTTTTATTATTTAATAGATACCTGAACTTAATTTCCATGGTATTTGGAAATAATATATAGACAGAGGACCATATAAGTTAAAAGCTACACTGCATTTTTATTTAGAGAGAGATTGGGAAAAATACAGAAAATCTAAGTCTGATTCTCAAGTTTTTTGAGAAGTTATAACTTCAGTAATTATAGTTGTTTTCAATGTTGCGCTGCTAAGTCGCTTCAGTCGTGTCCAACTCTGTGTGACCCCATAGATGGCTGCCCACCAGGCTCCGCTGTCGCTGGGATTCTCTAGGCAAGAACACTGGAGTGGGTTGCCATTTCCTTCTCCAATGCATGAAAGTAAAAAGTGAAAGTGAAGTCACTGAGTCGTGTCCAACTCTCAACGACCTCATGGACTGTAGCCCACCAGGCTCCTCCGTCCATGGGAGTTTCCAGGCAAGAGTACTGGAGTGGGGTGCCATTGCCTTCTCTGGTTTTCAATGTTATGAAGTGAATTATTTGTTGATATTTACAATTTTATAACATCCCTTAAAAGATTGGAATCAATCCTCAAGTATCATATTATCAGGGTAAGTAAATCTTGATGTAGATAAATAGCAGGAAATGAAATTATTGTTTCTTTTTCGTCTGTTTCTCCAGATACCCATTTTTAAGAAAAATTCTGGTGAGGTTGGCAATGACATTGGGATTCTGATTGCATGCTTTCTGCATGTTTATTTTTATAGCATGCAATGAATTGTAGAAACATGGTACGATTCAATTATATTTCCTTGGCATTAAAACCTTGGGTGTTCAGGAAAGTCTGTACTAGCTTTTGCTTCTGGAAACATTAACAGCATTTTAAGTTCACAGGCGATTTCCTTTAATAGTACCTGTGGAAGTCGCAGTGGAGGACCCCTCCTGGCCCCTCTTTAACCTTGTGTCATTCGAGGCCTGCTGGGGAACAGATGGAACGTGTGGACTGGGTCCTTTGAGGAAGGCTTCATAAGGGTATGGGAGGCCCATGCCTTTAGAAGATGTGGGCAGGTGTAGGGAACACAGCCAGAGTGAGAGCCGCAGAGAGACTTGGCACTGTGGGGAGCTTGCCTGCTCCAAGTGAAGGGCAAGAAGGACTGTTCTCCAGGAGCTGCGTCCTGCTGTAGAGGGCCTGTCATGTCCCTGCAGAGAGAAGGCAGGGGAATAATACGCCTGCATCACTCTCCTCCTGCCCTCGGACCTCCGGCTGGACCTTCCATCAGCTGGCTGGCTGGTGCAGACGGACCCCAGAGGGCAAGAGGGGAGAGACGGGTGATGAGGAAGGCGTGGGTCTGGGCAGGCAGACTACACCTTCTCCACACCTGCTCACCTAGAGGTCAGGCCAGGTTGGAAGGCCCGTGGTCTGGCTTTGTGGCCAAAGAAAAGGAAACCAGCCACAATGACTAGATTTAAATAGAAGTCAGGAATGTTCTAAAATGTCACATGGCAGGTACCACTAAGATACACGGTGGGCCTTAGAGTAACACTTAAAAATAGCATTTTTTTTTTAAGTTCATTTGGAATGGCTTGTGTTTCTTGGGAAATGAGCACTTGTGTTTCTTGGGAAATGAGCACTATGGGAAACTTTATGTGTTTATCTGAAAAGTGTAGGCTGTAGGGAGGAGACACAGAAGGGATTCATGAAGTCCACAAATAACATGGAGTTGGATACCTAAGATGTAATTCCTTTGCTTTTAATATTTTATGAAAATATTTTATCTAAAAATGTCAGGTACCTGGGGAAAAAGACGAGAAGGAAATTAAGGTTATTAACAGTAATTTTCCTTCAAAGAAGTCAATTTAACTGAATCATTAGCATCACTGAGGAGAAATGAACAAGCTGTATTTTCCCATTTGTTCAGCGTGGCCATAAGACTCTGAGACTTCAGGCTCATTTGTTCCCTCGTTTTCTTGGAACTGTTGTTTGAAAAGGTGAAGACGGCTCTGGGCTGTGTTAGTTTGTGTACCTGTCCTCGATGAACAAGCAGTGAATTGAGTAGAATCATAAAATCCAAGTGCCAGAAGGAATGTCAGGGTCACTGGTGCTTCCCTCCTCGTGTGATGGCGTGAGAAACCAATTCAGGAGCTTCCAGCAGCTGCTGGTTTGCAAGTTCCCTGCGTGGTGTCTCTGCAGAAGGCACATCGCTTTCCTCCGGAGAAGCTGCACTGGATGAGCTTCTCTGCTTTACCCTGTAGACTCCCAAAGTCCCGGTTTCCAGGCCTTTCTTGGCCATTATTAGAGGTGGGTCTTCTTGATCATCTCTCCCACCACCCCCTGCCCTTAAAATGGTCTTCTCTGGAGCTCTCTGCATTGCTCTCGACTCTTATCATTGTACAGACTCTTTCTGTATACGGTAACTCATCCACTTTTACTTTTTATTTTCTACAACCAGTTATTCAGTAATGACTCCCACACCCCTGACTTCTTGTCTGAGCTCCACTTATATCCCATTGTCTCTGGAGATCTTGACACTGAAGTCTTGTGGCTGCTTTCATGTCAGTGTGCCCCAAACAGAAGTCCTCAACTTCTCTCCAGACTACGCCTCAAGTTCTGAATCTTTGTGAGACCAGCAGGCGCCAGTCATTTGAGATTACCATTTCTGCCCACTCCTCCATTCCTATTGATGCTGCCCTAGTTTATATACTGAGTGTTCATGCCTAGTTGTTCCAATAACCTTTTAATCAGGTTCCCTGTTGCCCTCTCTCTTATTCATTCAATCTTTCATGTTTTCTATTAGCTATTAAATGAGTATCACATACTGTTACAGTGTCTGGAGGAGGGCATGGGAGCCCACTCCAGTGTTCTTGCCTGGAGAATCCCCATGGACAGAGGAGTCTGGTGGGCTACAGTCCATAGAGTCGCATAGGGTCGGTCACCACTGAAGCAAGCAGCTTAGCATGCACGCATGCACTGCAACAGTGAATGAGTTGCAGCTCCTGCCCTCCAGGGTTTGCAGTTCACTGGAAGAAAGACAAATAAATAGCTACTTTAGAAGTTTACATTTTTGCCCCTTTACTCCACTCTCTGTACTCAGCTAAAGTCATTTGCACACAGTAAATCTTATTATAGGATTACTTCTAAAATGCTTTAACAGTACTCTGTTGCTTTCAGGACTTAACTTTATTTCCCTAATTTGCCAAACACAAGCCATCCATGGCTAAACCTCTGCAGTGAAATTTAAGGCTTTTATTTGGGTCAACAATACTGAGCTTGATTAAGATCCCAGGAACGTGAAGTCTGGCTGCAGTGTTTGTGTCACCTTACACTTAAACCCATTCCTTCAACTGGTGAATTCTGCAGGCCTTTACAGACCTCACAAGGTTGCCATCTCCTCTGCAAAGCCTTCCTTGATTTCAGCTCTAGGTCCAGCGCCCCGTCCTCAGTCCTCCTGTTGAATGGTTTGCACATTTTAGCCGCAGCAAGACTTTCTTGAGGAAGGGAAGAATCTTGTGTATTAGAAACTAAATCAGAGACTCTGCAGTGAATGAATAACAAAATGCTATTATTGCAAAGTCTGCAGATTGGACAGGGTTAGAAAAGCCATCTGATGAATAAGCAGAAGAGGTGCCACATTTAATAAATTGAAGTTTTCTGCAGACTTATTACAGAAGGTAAGCACATTCCATTATTGTTTACACTGGTTGCTGAGAAATAGGACAACAATTCGTTTGGAAAGATGATCAGTAACTTGAAAAGTCTACCTCCATGATATCTGCTAACAGATTTGGATATTTTAATTTCTTGGTGTACTAGAACCAGAGGAGACATTTCACTGAAGATAGTTTATCACTTATTCCTGATGGGTATATCTCCTATAGTTTGTTCAATTTATGTTCATTTTATAGTTTGTTCATGTTATGCTTATAGTGTATTAGACCCTGAATCAGAGAAGTTTCCTTATTTCAAACTTCGCTGGAAATTTTGAGGAAAAAAAACATTTATTTAATCAAATTATTTTTATAAAGTGGGACTCTTGGTAATCTTAAATGCTTTGTACTCATTGTAGCATCTTATTATCCAAATGACCTGTGAATGTATTAGTGCCAAAGAGAGAAAGCCAGAGAGCATTACTTAATTGAAGGAAAATATCCTGCTGAATGTTGTTTTTAGGAGAGCGTCTTCCGAAGTTCCCAAATCAGGAGGGAACTTTTTATTCAGGACATTGGGGGTTTTTTTTTTGTTTGTTTTTTTCTGTTTAAAAAAAAAAAAAATTGGCAGCACTGTGTGGCATACGGGATGTGAGTTCCCCGATCAGGGGTCCCATCTGCACCCCCTGCCTGGAAGGGCAGAGTCTTAACCACTGCACCACCAGGAGGCCCCAGGATTTCAGCTGGAATCTGACCAATGGTGTGACTTAGACACTTTCCCCCCTTCCTTGAGGAGGAGAGTCATCCCCGACTCCCCCAGCCTGTGGTGTCAGTAGTATTTGTGAGGTTTCTTCTTCACAATTGACATCTTTTTATGACCTAGCAAATTTGTCTTACTTTGTGTTGAAAAGTGCTGGCTAAGCATGTTAATCATTGTGTGTGTGTGTGTTAGTTGCCCAGTCGTGTCCGACTCTTTGCAACCCCATAGACCACGGCCCACCAGGCCCCTCCGTCCATGGCATTCTCCAGGCAAGAACACTAGAGTGGGCTGCCACTTCCTTCTCCAAAAGGAACTATAGAAATAAAGAAAGTGAAGTCGCTCAGTCGTGTCTGACTCTTTGCGACCCCATGGACTGTAGCCTGCCAGGCTCCCCCATCCATGGAATTTTCCAGGCAAGAGTGCTGGAGTGGGTTGCCATTTCCTTCTCCAGTGTTAATCATTAGATATATGATTATTCAAATTTACATGAAAAACAACACTTAGAAGGATGGTACTTTAGCGATTGCAGCTGCTGGGAGAAATTTTCATGGTAGTTGTTTGGAAGTACAGTCAGTATTTCCTTTTATTTAGAGTCTTTCTGGACCTGTGAGGCCCTCTGAGAACCCTAAGTCTGGCCTCATTCTGTCCATTTTTCATTCCCTTTGAAACAATTTCAAAGTAACTGGGTAAAGTTCCTCTCTCATCTGTCACAAGAAACACACCAGAAATTTCTTGTGCAGCTACCAGAGGAAAAGAAAGAAATTTAAAAGCTCAGATGATTTGGGTATTAATACCTATCCTGAAAGTAGTACTCTGCTTGAACCAAATTCTGCTGTACCATTCTGTCACATGTTAGTTTTTATTTTCTCAGCTTGAATTTGTAAACGCAACAGACCAACAGGTTTTACATCAAGACTGACAAGCAGAAGGAACCCCACTCCTCAATTCAGAGAGTAAATGTATTTCTAAAACCTCTGAAAATGTTCTATTTTTTCCCCAAACCAAACCTCTCCCAGCTTTCTTAAAAAGCTTAAAATTGAAATATATTTATACCAATTAGTGATGCCAAGGGAACATTTCATGCAAAGATGGACACAATAAAGGACAGAAATGGTATGGACTTAAAAGAAGCAGAAGATATTAAGAAGACATGACAAGAATACACAGAAGAACTTTACAAAAAATATCTTCATGACCCAGATAACCATAATGGTGTGATCACTCACCTAGAGCCAGACATCCTGGAAGGTGAAGTCAAGTGGGCCCTAGGAAGCATCACTATGAACACAGCTAGAGGAGGTGATGGAATCCCACTTGAGCTATTTCAAATCCTAAAAGATGATGTTGTGAAAGTGCTGTACTCAGTATGCCAGCAAATTTGGAAAACTCAGCAGTGGCCACAGGACTGGAAAAGGTCAGTTTTCATTCCAATCCCAAAGAAAGGCTATGCCAAAGAATGTTCAAACTACTACACAATTGCACTCATCTCACATGCTAGCAAAGTAATGCTCAAAATTCTCCAACCGAGGCTTCAATAGTACATAAATGACGAACTTCCACATAGTCAAGTTGGATTTAGAAAAGGCAGCGGAACCAGAGATCAAATTGCCGACATCCGTTGGATGATTGAAAAAGCTTCTTCTTTATTGACTATGCCAAAGCCTTTGTGTGGATCACAACAAACTGTGGAAAATTCTTCAAGAGATGGGAATACCGGATCACCTTACCTTCCCCCTGACAAATCTATATGCAGGTCAAGAAGCAGCAGTTAAAACTAGACATGGAACAACAGACTGGTTCCAAATCGGAAAAGGAGTATGTCAAGGCTGTATATTGTCACCCTGCTTATTTAACTTATATGCAGAATATATCATGTGAAATGCTCGGCTGGATGAAGCACAAGCTGAAATCAAAATTGCCAGGAGAAATATCAAAACCTCAGATATGCAGATGATACTACCCTTATGGCAGAAACAAAGAAGAATTAAAGAGCCTCTTGGTGAAAGTAAAAGAGGAGAGTGAAAAAGGTGGCTTAAAGCTTGACATTCAGAAAACTAAGATCATGGCATCTCATCCCATCGATTCATGGAAAATAGATGGGGAAACAATGGAAACAATGACAGACTTTATTTTTTTGGCCTCCAAAATCACTGCAGATGGTGACTGCAGCCATGAAATTAAAAGATTCTTGTTCCTTGGAAGAAAAGGTATGACCAACCTAGACAGCATATTGAAAAGCAGACATTACTTTGCCAACAAAGGTCCGTCTAGTTAAAGCTGTGGTTTTTCGAGTAGTCATATGTGGATGTGAGAGTTGGGAGTATAAAGAAGGCTGAGCACCAAAGAACTGATGCTTTTGAACTGATGCTGTGGTGTTGGACAAGACTCTTGTGAGTCCCTTGCACTGCAAGGAGATCCAACCAGTCCATCCTAAAGGAGATCAGTCCTGAATATTCATTGAAAGAACTAGTGCTGAAGCTGAAGCTCCAATACTTTGGCCACCTGATGTGAAGAACTGACTCAGTGGAAAAGACCCTGATGCTGGGAAAGATCGAAGGCAGGAGAAGATGGGGACGACAGAGGATGAGACGGTTGGATGGCATCACCAACTTGATCGACCTGAGTTTGAACAAGCTCCGGGAGTTGGTGATGGACAGAGAGGCCTGGCATGCTGCAGTCCATGGGGTCACAAAGAGTCGGACATGACTGAATGACTGAACTGAACTGACTGTATATATATTTTGATGTTATAATGTATGCCTGACTTTTATTTAGTATTTGCATGCAAGTCTGAAATATTCTGATACTAAAAGGCTTTAGTAAAACTATACTCCCTTGTCCAGTCTATACTGCTGTTCCCCCACCCCAATCCCAGTAGAAACCATTTCTAACTTTTATGCTGTTTTTACTAGTAGTTATTGACATTTTTATAGGGTTGTAGTGCTCTTTTTTCATCTGCTTTAAAGATTTTCTAAACACCTTCTGTTATAGGAGTTATGTGCGTCATCATACACACACACACACACAAAACTTCATTTTCCTTCTTCATCCCCTCCGTATAAGGCTCTCCCAGCTTTGTCAGAGGGGGGAAGGAATAAATTCCCTGGAAGGTATACTTCACTGCTAACATATCTCAAGAGAAATTCCTGATAGCATGCAAGGAACACAAGTGCTAGTAAGTCAGTGCTTCCTAGTCACATGGAAGGTGTAAGACCATCAGAAAGGAAGACACACACACACACACACACACACACGGCACACACACACATACACACACGGAAGTCAGAGATTGCAGGCTGTCTGGCCATGCTGTGGACTGAGATACGTGAAAGTCACACAATAAGGACATAGTTCTTTGGTGTTTATTAGTCTTGACCGGAAGGCTCTGTGATGTTTTAGAATTTTGTAATTTCCCAAGACACGTAAAGAACAGGCCTCATGCTCAGTGTCCTTTGGGCTTAGGTGATAAGCCCTGGACTGATTCCTGCAACCGTATTTCATTTTTCTCAGTGATTTCACAGGGTGGGTACCATTCCCACTGCTCCGTGCTTGGAAAACTGAGTGATAAGAGCATTGATTCATGGTCACACGTTGATTGGCGTCCAGACAGCCTTAGGTCAGCCCAGGTCTGTGTGATGCCTGTGTGTGTCACGTGTATCAATGAGGTGTCCGTGCGTCAGTGGGGTGTGTGGGACACAGCTGACCCTCCCTGCTTCCTGATGGAGCTGATTGTTTTGGTTCAGGGTAGCAATGTGCTTACTTAAACGTACTGCCCTCCTTGGCTTCCCCTGCAGCCGGAATGGCTCGCCTGGTTCAGACCAGCGAGGGACAGGCTTCTTCCTCCTGGCTCGCTCTTTGCCTTCCTGGGCACCTGTAGCCTCTGCCTTGTGACCGTGAGAGCCGTACACTTTGGCTGGCAGGACAGGAAATGGAGATGCCCAGCTTCGGGATGCCTCGAGTGGCTTTACCAGCCCTGATCAACTTCCTTTTGAATTTCTTGTTACCTGAGAAAAGTAAGGACTCTGGTTAAGTCACTCTGATGGCTGTTACGGGCTAAGCTGTGTCCCTCCAGAATTCATAGGTTGAAGCCTCACCCCTTAGTACCTCAAAATGTGACTGTATTTGGAGATAAGGCCTTTAAAGAGATAAATAAGGTTAAAATGAAGCTGTTAGACCTAATCCAATTTGACTGTGTCCTTATAAGAAGAGACATCAGCACACAGGAGAGAAGGCAGGGTGAGTGCCTGCCTGCAGAGGCAAGGCCTTGTGAGGACTCAGCACGGAGGTGGCTGTCTTCCCGCCAAGGAACGTTCCGAGAAAACAGCCCTCAATCTTGGACTTCCAGCCTTCAGAACTGTTAAAAAATAAATTTCTGTTGTTTAAGCCACCTAGTCTGGTATTTTGTTGTTATGGCAGCCCTAGCAAACGGATATAGTCGGGTTTGTTTTACATGAAGCTGAAAGCAGTCCCACTGATACAGAAACCAAAACAAATAAAAGTATGACAGACCAAAATCATATAAATGATTCGAATTACCCCACTGTTTCTTTCTTTATGAACGCTGTCTCCATAGCACTCGTGACTCTGTGCTCTGTTTACTTGTTTAACTTCCAGTGCCCCAGCCTTACAACCTCCGCACTACCTCCCCGCACAGCTTCCTCAGGCTGAGGTTGCCTCTTTGCGTTTCCTTATCCACCTAGCACAATATATAGCACATATTCTGTTAAATAAATTATTTAAAGAAATGACCTTGATAATATTTAGGAAAACAGAACTGTCAAATTAAAATCGTGATAAAAAACACATCTGTTCTTTTTGTCATTTCAAAATAGTAATTTTGGTATTGGAACATATATTCCTAATTTCAAAAGGTGATTTTTGTCATGATTTAGTTGAGTTTACAGGGTCTTGGCTTTCCCTGATCTTTTATAAGTCAGTTTATTTATAGGAAGGGGTTAAATAAATCATATATGTTTCCTTTAGTCTATCTGTCTGTCTGTCTATCTAGCCACCGAATCATGTATTTTTCCTGTGTGAATTCATCCTTCTTTAAGATGTTTTAGGGTTGAAATATTTCATACTAAATCTTCCATAGGTAGGAACTTGAATACTGTCTATAATTTGATAAATAATGTGTACTAATTGAATTTCTCTGCTATCAATCTCAGTCTTGCGGTAATTTTTTTAAAAACAAAACAAAAGTGCTTTGCTTCTTTCTTGACTTTTAACTTCTAACTTAAGCATTCAGTGATCCAGGAAATGTTTTAGTCCCTCCTGGGGTGCCGGGTGCTTCTCTAACGCTCCTCTGTGGGGAGTAAATTATGTGAGCTCTCACTCAGTGCTGCGTGTTATTTTGCTGGACTTGGTGCTTTTAAAACAGGATACAGTTCTACTTTCTTAAATCATGCATAAATTTGGTCATTTAGATATATTTTGTTTAAAATGCTGTGCCCAGACCTGCATAACTCTAGCATAGAATGGGTTCAAGGTGATATTCTGTATTATGTATCACTCCTTTGTTTGTATGCATGGAGTTTCAGTGACCACATGAATTCACTTGAATCTACTTGAATAAACTAAGTTTGAGCCCTTTGGCATTTTCAAGTGATCATAAATTATTCTCCATTTAAGAATCAGATTTGTGGAGCAGCTAACACACAATAGGCTCTTAAGTGTCTCCTAAAATGAGTGTGTAAGATGGGGACATTGACCACATACTGTCTTTCTCCTTCTCTTTCTTATTTCATGGTTTTGTATGTCCTATTTTGGATTTGTATGCATTCTGCTATTGCTAAAATTGGTAGTTAAGCAATGAATTTTTTAACATTAATTATCAAGTTTTGTCTTACTCTTAAATTTCATGTGGTTTGTAAGGCGGCCCTGTGGGTGTCTGTTTACTTTGCTGACACCCACTTTGCTGGGTTGAAACTATATTGACCTTGACTATAACCTTGACTATAGAGAGGTTAGGAGAGTTGCCCAGATTCTGAAAACATGAAGCCCAGTGTGACTGTAAATGCCTGTTTCTGTGACATCCTCAGTTATGTAATAAAAATAATCCAAAAATTGTCAAGATACTTGACCATTTAATATAGGAATTGGCCTTACACAGTACAGACTTACTATGAGAAAACAAGAAACAGTTCCTTTTTGGAAGACTCCTTCACCAAACTGAAGGCTGGGCCTACAGTCTTGAGGCTGTGACTCTCTGGTCATGTAACCACAATATCTGCAGGAATGTCTCTTTCTTCTTTGAACGAAATGATATGTTTAAATTATTTTTGGAGGAATCTGATAAATTGTGTCCATCGCATGACTCATCTTACAGTGTGAGATGTGATGTGAATTACATTATCATTGAAATTTCTACCCTGTCTGCTTTACTCAGTTAGCCGTAAGACTTACAGAGTCAAGCAAAGCTAATATGACAGAAGAAAAAGTGATTATCTGAAGCTCATTTTGTCTATATTGAAAAGAATATATTTTATAGCTGAGGATCCCACACAAAAGTACCTTCCTAGACTTGCTCTCATGTGTAGACTGCATTAGTACATTGGGAAGGAAACCAACATTTTTCAAGTACTTAGTAAAGGTCAGCATTCCACCAGGTACTCCTGGTGGGGCATAACTCAGCTGGGAGATAGCTTAACAGAATGGTTTCGAGTGTGTGTTGTGGGGTCCTAGCTTTGTCACATGACTGAGCGACTTCACTTTCACTTTTCACTTTCACACATTGGAGAAGGAAATGGCAACCCACTCCAGTGTTCTTGCCCGGAGAATCCCAGGGACCGGGGAGCCTGGTGGGCTGCCGTCTCTGGGGTCACACAGAGTCAGACATGACTGATGCGACTTAGCAGCAGCAGCAGCAGCTTTGTCACTGACTAGCTGGGCAAGTTGCTGACCTCCTCTTCCTCACTGTCCTTTTTTCTTCAATCCTGTGAGAGAGGTGATGCTATACCATTTTGCAGATGAGGAGACTGAGGCCAATTTTAGTAATTTGTTCAGGGCTACACAACTAGCAAGTTGTAGTGCTTGAATCTGGAGCCAGACCCTGCCCAGGCTCTCACCCTCTCCTCTTCTATGA